>VBRH01000450.1:27562-44102 GCA_014578085.1 Cardamine resedifolia | reverse complement strand
ATATGTTAAAATTGTTCATACACATTAAGTTCTGCCTCTTGCTTGTTAAATAATTTTATATATGTTAGGATAGTTTATACACATTAAGATACATTTGTTTTGCCGCTATATATATAAGATGATTAAGTAATTATTATTTGTTAATTTAATAGATAAATAACAAATTACTAGCTATCAAACTTCCAATACATTTTAAAATGATATATTTGGAAGCGGTGAAGCGCCATGAAAGCTTCCAATTATTCTTCCGCTTTTGATTTCGATTCTGAAGTGAGAAACAAACATTGAACAAAACTTTTGTGCTATCTAGATCTATATGACTGTCCCAACCCAATTTATTGAGAAATTAGTATATTTCTATCTACAAAAGAAAAAATTCTATAAAAATACACAAACTATTTATCGATTTCCATAAAAATACATTAACTTTTCAAGTACCCACAAATATACATGAATTATTTTTTCCATCCATTTAAATACATCAACTCTTAAATTGTATTCATTAAACACTCATGAATTAATGAAAATAATATTATTATTCTTTTTAACTAAAAATATTTTTTTAAATTTGAAAATACATATAAAATCTTAAAAAATATAAAAATTTGTAATATAGCATAGTCTTCAATGATTCAAAAAAAGAAATACTGAAATTGTAAGATTTTGGATCTGTAAATAAAAAAATATCAAAACATATAAAATTCCTACTACTCTTTGAAAATTCAAAAAAATCTAAAAACTAAAATATAAAGTTTTAGATTCATAATAAAATTCCAATAATATAGTTATCATTTTTTCAAAATCTTTTTTTCAAAAATAACACCATTAAATAATATTTTCTTTTAACTATATAATTGTACATTCTTACCAATTTACTTAGATAAGAGTGTTGTATGTAAATATAATAATATAATAAGTTGTATATAGTTCTGTTACATGTTGATGTGAAAAGATTTAATATATATATATATTCTAGTTTTATAATTTTTAAAAAATATTAGGAATTTTATATGTTTTGATATTTTTTATTTACAAATCCAAAATTTTACAATTTCAATATTTGTTTTTTTGAATCATTGAAGAATATGGTATTTTCAATTTTTAAGAATTTTATATGTATTTCAAATTTTTAAAAATGTTTTTAGCTAAAAAATTAATAAATATTATTTTCATGAATTTATAGTGTTAATGGATACAATTTCAGAGTTGGTGTATTTTAATAGATGGAAAAAATAATTCATGTATTTTTGTGCGTAATTTAAAAATTCATGTATTTTTATAAAAATTGATAAATATTTTATGTATTTTTATAGAATTTTCTGTTTACAAAATCCATGATTATTTTCAAAATTTAAGATAGTTAATAAACACCGCAAAACAATAATACTACTTGTTGCACTTGAACGAATGACAGAAACACCCCTGCCACAACAGGTGCAGAATCCAAGGTTATTTCGGTCATTTTGAAGTTTATGTCTCTCTTGCTTTTCTCCATCTCGTTCAAGTCCAGAGTGAAATCGAAATTCTCTCCTCCTCGAATCACAAAGGGCATAGAGTGTAATTTTCCGATGCGGTCCAGGGACCAAAAGGTAAAATGGAGCTGGAGCTCGGCCTTGATCGGAGCAGCGTCGGCGACTGCAGTTGCTTCCCTCCTCAGCGCCAAACCCAAGGATCCAACATTCCACCTTATCTCCATAGACCTCACCTCACTGAAACTCAACCTCCCAGTCCTTGACGCTGAGTTAATGCTGACCGTACACGTCACCAACCCTAACATCGCAGCCATCCATTACTCTTCCACCACGATGTCAATCCTCTACGATGGCACAGTCCTTGGCTCGGCGGAGGTCAAGGCTGGCTCGCAGCCGGCGAGATCTTGCCAGCTTCTCCGTTTACCGGCGCGTCTCGATGGGATGGAGCTTGCGCAACACGCGCGGCAGTTCTTTGCTGACGTGGCGAAGAGGGAGATGAAACTTGAGGCTAAGCTGGATATCGAAGGAGCGGCTAAGGTTTTGTGGTGGGACCATAGTTTTAGGGTACACGTGGATAGCTACGTCACCGTTGATCCTATTTTTCTTGATGTAATTGGGCAAGAGAATAGATCTCAGATGGATTTGTTTTTTGCTTAATATATTAGATTGTACCATTTTTAGGTTATGGTTTAATATATTTCAGTTGTTAAAAAAGTCTTTTGAATTCTAGTCTTCAATAAATTCAAGAGAAAGAAAGGCGAAGGCTTTTGTAAGTTTTTAAATGGTTTTTGGATTTTACCAAAAACGAAAATAAATAAATTTATAAATGAAAGAAAAGAAATATAGTTTAGAAAATGAGAAACCAAAAAAGTAGTTTTTAGATTTTAAGTGAAAATTGATGAAATGATCCAAAAACTAGTTTTTCTATTTTTTAGAGAATCTATTTTTAAAAAAATCTTGAATGGATAAAAAAATTAGTTTTTAAGAAACAAAATCCAAAAACTATTCTAAAATCTATTTGGCCAAATGAAAAACAGTAGTAAATGAGTTAATATTATGTTCGACTGATATTAAACGATAAAATAGATGTGAATTCGAGGATTATGTTTGTTTGTTTCAGTGTATTTTTCTATTTGTAACTATATACATTTAAATTTACAAGTTTTAACTTCATATACACATGTAAAAGTTTTGTTTGATATGAATTGAATGAATTTTGAATTTTGAATTTTATTTATGATTTAACATATCTGATTTTTCAAATGAATGTTATTTTCCCATTCTCATCTATGAAAGTTTCTTAATGTTTTAATTTTGATATTTATAAAAAAAAGTTTGAATAGTTTTTATAATTTGAGTTTTAGATCTATATTTAAGGTCTAGGTTCCGAATAGTCATATTTGTTGCTAGACATTAGCAATTTTTTAAACACTGATATCTGGGGGTAAAATGGTAAGGAGCAAATCTTTCAAAAGAAAATTGAAAAATATATCATCATTACGCCGAACTAATGTCACATATACATTAGTAGCATGTTATAGGAAGTTAGTGCACAAAAATGCTTCACATATAATTCATATAGAAAACCGATATATAGATGATTCCAAACCTTTACAATATAAATATCGATTGTATCATTTCCTTACAAGTATAACATCTCATGCATTATAAAAGAGATCCCATCACATATCATTTCTTTCATCTATCTACTCCCCCATCAATCGTTCCATCAACGACCTAAGAGATTAATTTGAATCTTCTTTGAATCCCATTTTTCCTTACGTATTCACATTTTCTTTTTACTAACTTGAACGTGTTAGTTTTCCTCAATTTGGATTAGGTTTTGGGGAAACAAAATTTTGGGTCTAATTCAATTCATCATATGATCACTAGGTTTAGAGTTACTTGGGAGTATATAAAATTATTTTAAGTTTTATCTTCGGTAATGACTTCGTCGTCATATCGGCTCCATTATCATATGAACCTTTTTTTTAAAAAAAATTGGCGCCATTCGTAAAACTTTTTCAAGCTCCAGTCCCTTAAATGCCACCACATCACATATTCAATCTTATCAATATGTTTCGAATGCGAATAAACTGTATAATTTTTTCTTGAGATGATTTACGCTTTGATTATCACAAAAGCAACATATAATTGTCTTCTTTGAAACCAAGCTCCTCCAAATAACTCTTCATCTATAAAATTTATTTACAAGCTATATGGGTAGAAAGTGCAACACTAATCATCATCAGTATAACTAACAAGCAAGGGCTTATCACCTCTAAAGATAAGCTTCAAATCAGAAATCCCTCAAAGATTTCTCAAAATTTTATTTCATAAGATTCTGTTGTTTTCTTCTAGAATTTGAAAGAAAACGACTAAATATTACAACAATGTGTACAAACCATAACATACAAATGTATGCTCCAACTCCGTTGACGGCTCAATCTAAAGTGTAGTAAAAGGAGTGCTAACAATTTTATACTTCTCTCATCTCTCTATCTAAAAAAAACATAACATAGAAATTTTATCTAGAATTTCAAGTTCGCTAATTAGATAACCAAAAATTTAACCAAAATATCCCCAAGCGAAACTCAATTAACTTATCCGTAAACAGAGAAATCTTTTAACATATCAACAACTTCCCGTACGGTCGTCGTCACCACCGTGAATGGCATTTCGTAGGGTTTTACTCTCTCACCTCCGCCGATCACACCACACTTCGTCCTCCTTTTCTCTATCTCCTCACCATGTCTCCGCCACATCACGACCGTCCATAGCGCTCAATCTTCTCCAATCTCGCTTCTTTTCCACTCCCCCAGAACTGAGTCAAATCAGAGACGATTCAATCACTGGCTTAGGAAGCAATACTCACGGATTAGATTTCAACGATTTGAGCCAAGAATTGATCTCAGCTGATCTATCAAACTTTGATTATTTGACTCGACCTGTGATCTCGTTACTTGATTCATACCATGACCTCACTGGATTGCCTTGGTACTGCTTTTTCAAATTTGGGTTTCTATTGTATGATTAGTTCTTCGCTTATTTCATTTGTAATTACTGTAAAGTTTTGATCTTTCACCTCCTAATTTACAAAATGAGTGTTCTTGTTTCAGTTCGTAGTTTCTGTTCTTAAGGGTTTGTGTGAAATTTATTAGTTTTTGTTAATTTGCATCAGTTTCTGCTTCTCAAATTGTGTTTCTATTTCATTTGTAATTGGTGGAAAGTTTTGATCTTTCACCTCTTAATTTACAAAATGAATAATCTTGTTTCAGTTCGAAATTTGTTGTCTTGAGGGTTTAAGTGAAATTTACATAGAGTGCTTTTCAAATTTGGGTTTCTATTGTATCATTAGTTCTTTGCTTATTTCATTTGTAATTACTGTAAAGTTTCGATCTTTTCACCTCCTAATGTACAAAATCAATATTCTTGTTTTCAATTCATTGTTTGTGGGAAATTTTCGTACTGTCTGCTTTTCAAATTGGGTTTCTAATTGTATGATTAGTTCTTTGCTTAATTCGTTTGTAATTAGAGTAAAGTTTCGATCTTTCACAGCCTAATGTACAAAATCAATGTTTTTGTTTTCAATTCATTGTTTGTGTGAAATTTATTTTGTTAATTTGTTCTCAGATGTATTGCCAGGTGGGTTGTTATTGTTTCGTCTACGGTAGCTTTCAGAACGACTATGCTTCCTATACTCATTTTGCAACGCAAGCAGGCTAAAAAGATTTCACATTTCTTACCTAAGTGTGAGTATTTTTCAATTTCTGAAATGTTTTGTAGCTTTTTTATAAAGGTTTATGCTAATTAGGTGATAGTGGCTTTGTAGTACCACCTTTTTGGCCTCCAACAGGTTCAGGAAGGAGTGTTATTGAACAATTTAAGCTGGTTAGGAACGAAAGAAAAGCTATTGGATGTCCTTCAATTTTGTGGATTCCTGCTTATTTCTCTATCCAGGTGATGTTCATTTCGCTTTGTGGGTTTAATAGTGATTTGGTATTCGATGCCGCTCATTTTTCTGGAGAAAGTTTCTAAATTGTTACTGGAGCTTAGATAACTAGTTTGTGTTACTAGTGCGGCTTTTAGTGATTACCTACTCATGTAACATTGCAAATATAGTTCTCTGAGTGGCAAGAAGTTATAATCTTACACTATCCTATTCTTCTTCCTGCAGATTTCATGTTTTTTCTTCTGGATAACTAGCATTAGAAGAATGTCACTTGATCATCATCCTGGATTTGATTCGGTAAGTCGCCAGTACATTGGGATCACTTATACGTTGAAATTGTTTATTGTAGGACCATTGTATCTTGTATTTCAGGCTTTCTATTGTTATTTAGTCGATAATGTCATGGGAAGTTTTTTCAGCCGCACTTTCCTTTTGATCGAATCCTTTGTTTCATTTCTTGCAGGGTGGCGCTTTATGGTTCCAGAATTTGACTGAAATTCCCAACGGTCTTTATGGTCCACTTTTCCCTTTTTTAATAGCTGGTTTGCATTTCACAAACACACAGGTATTTACTGTTGTTTCTCATAATAGACCTTAAGTAACAATTATGCCACATCTCATCAACTAGAATCATTTCTGGTGAACTATACTTCTTGTCATTTTCTGTATTCCTTATATATACATTCCTGCAGATAACTTTTACAGCATCCTCAGTTCACAAAGTTGATAAATTCGCGGAACTGGCGAAAGTGAGTTTTTCTACTTTGTTGTGCAGTTTAACTATAGGAAGTTTAAATTTTGTCGTATATACTTTAATGAACTGTTTGGCCAGAAAAGCAACTGTGACTTGGCTGCCTGCCATCAAGCAAATCACAAATTCTACCAAAAAAGAAAGACCTTAACTGTTCTTTATGCATGCTACTTAACAATTGATGGGTTTTTTTTGTTTTCTTCTGCAGACCTACAAGATATTTTTGATTTTTTTGACATTTGCTCTTTATTCCCTTTCGTTCCAAATGCCTCAGGTAACTTAATCTCTTATCACATACCCCCATCTGAAGTTCATGTATTCTTGTCTTGGTACAAAGAGGTTCTAATCAAACTTCTTCTTAGTGAACATGTTAGTGTATAATACTGCCAAATTTGGGTATGCTTATCTTTGTGTCCAGAAAGTCGTTTCCATCACCATGACTATATTTTAATACCGTTTTAGCTTAAGGCCCTTCAACTAAGTTTTCTTAAATCGCAAAAGTTCTATTTACTTGAGTCTTATTATGTAAAGCCCTTAATGGTGGCTAATCTTGTAATTATGTCATTCAAACTAGATCATCTTCTTTTTCCAGAGTCACGTGTAGTGTCTGGGTGAGTTTTGTTTAAGAGCCACTGCTCTCAGTTTATGTTACTCCATGTAACAGCCATTTTAATTCCATTCTCTCTATTGGGAATACTGTATTCTACACTGCTACCGTTAAAACATTTCATATCTTCTCATTTTGTTTCACAATTACTTCTCAGGGAAGTCTGCTCTACTGGGCTACCAATTTGTCATTCAGCATAGCTCAGGTTTGTTCTAAAGACTGCAATTTAAGATCTACTAACTCTGTTCAACTTTTTATGGTGTCATAGTTATACTTTGTAAGATGTGGTAACATATTGGGACAAGCTTTCTTGGGACCAAAAAATGAAGAAGAGCTCAAAACCTTGTCTGTCCCAAATTCAGGCAAAACTTTAGATCATAGTTACTTGCCAAGATGAAGAATTTCGTGAAAATTGGGGAACTCGAAAAAATACTGAGGGTGTTTTAAATCTTGAATTAATTAACAAAAACTCAATTAGAAAGTGGCAAGTACCAGTTAGCATCTAAGTCGGGGATGAACGATACTTATCTTAGACGTTGACCCTAAGTTACTGATAGTGTAGTAATTAGTTTAAATTTTAGTAACTCTGTTTAAGGGAATTGGTTTTAAGCTGGTTATGGGTAGACACAAGTTCACCTAAGAGATATTCCTCAGCACTTGAATCCGAGCATTATAATCTTATTTTTTTCTTAGTTCTTTATGGTTTGTATCTTTGTTCACAACAACTCTACCTTCTGTTTTACATTAAATATGTTAGTACTCTTCAATTCTCTGATATAGTGCATTGGTTTTGTAGCAATCAATCCTCAACCATCCCGTTGTAAGTGCTAAGTTGGGCCTACAAGGAAATGACACTGTCCAGAAAGAGTCTGGAAATCCTATATTAGCAAATATAAATGAAGCGAAACTCACTGATCCATCCTCGAAAGGACGCTTGATCTCGGGGCATAACTTAACCCCTAAGGAGTTGGTTGCTGTAAGTCGATGTCATAGATCAGATGTTCTAACAATAATTAATCTTCCACATCTTTGCTACTATTGTTAACATCTTTTCTTAACAGCTTTCTGCTAAATATTTATCGGGAGGGCACAAGGATAAATCAATTCCGCTATTAAGGTAACTATGGAGCTACGATATCTTTTCATCACGAAAAGCATTTCTGTGGACTTGTGTGTGTTGATGTGGCTGTTCAAGTGACTTAGTTGTGTTTTATTTTTCAGATTGGCATTAGAAAAAGATCCTGAATATCTTCAAGCTATGGTTATTCTTGGCCAGGCTTTATATCAGAAAGAACAGTTCGCTGAAGCGGCAAAATACTTAGAGCAGGCTGCTTCAAAGGTGTGATTTTGATCTTACTCTTTCGGACTTCTGAAATGTGTAACCGTATTAATTTGAGGTAATTGTGATCCTCTCAGCTTCTTGATACCTGTCCAACAGAAGTCGAAGAAGTCGATCTTTTAATTGTTGCATCCCAATGGGCAGGTGTCTCCAATGTACGCCAGGTAAATTATTCACAAATTGCTTGTTTTTATCCATCTTTTTTGTACACATTGATGTGAAGTCACTCAAAGAAACACTCATATGGCTTTCAGGGGAAGACATCAGAAGGAATCACACACCTTGAAAGAGTAGCAAACATGAAAGAGCCTGAAGATCCCAAGAGCAAAGCTCATTACTTAGATGCATTGGTACTCTACTCAAGGTAATAAGAAACGCAACTAAACTATTATCATGTGTTTGAATCTGAGAATTCTTGTTCTTACCATGTGTGTGTGTGCAGTGCGATATTTAACGAAGGAAGGAGAGAAGAAGCAGCAAAGTACTTGAGAAGAGTGGTGGCTTATGATCCATCCTTCAATGAATTGTTGAAACAATGTGAAGAAGAAGATGATGATACCATTCCCACTTCTTCATCTAACTCAACCCACAAAACTTCATAACTTTTCTTTTATTTGTTTTGTTTCTTCAATACCCTTACTGATTTTCTTGGGGGGTTTTCACCATTTTCTTTAAACAAAATTTTGTTTGTTTAAATCTTGTTCGTTTTATCGAATGTGGGTAGATTATTTCTTTTATTCTATTCAAAATATGTATACGAATATATGGTTATATAATATAATAAAATCAGAAATACATATTTACTATTAAATACATAAAATGGGGTGATTGTTACATGTTTGCAATTTTCTTTTGGTGACATAAGAATCCACATGCTTTACCCTCGAAAAAAAAAGAAAAAAAAACGTTCTTAATTATGTTGTCGGAGGAAGAAGAAAAATCATATTTTTCAACAAAATTGTTATTTAAACTTTCTCTAACAGAGTAGAATACATCTAGTAACAATAAAAGTCTAAAAGACTATAACCGATCAAGCTACATGTGATTGTTTGTTTTCTATTAAGGAAATATATCGACTTATATGTTACAAAATTCCAAAATTCAAATCCTCCCATACCACAACCGACTTGTATTTTCACTAGTTGATCCGTAAGCTCACTAGTCACTACTATCAACTTTGTTCTTTGTTATATATTAATATACTACATCTTGAAGTGGTCTGTCTATATATAAGCTTATGACCATAACTTCCTTTCTCTCTTTTTCTTTTATAAACTTTGTTCTTTGTTATCTAGAGAAGATGGTTCCTTCACAAAACATATACTTCATTATCATCATCTCATATATTTTTCATGGACACTTGTATCTCCCTAAATCCGTAAAAAGCTTAAGATACTCTTCTCAAAAACCTTTTTTAAGAGATTCGATCGACGAAAGATGTTCTCTTGTTCTCTTGTCTTTGTCACACTGTCAAATTTTTTCTTGAATGTTGGTCATACTCACATATATGTTTGCTTATTTCATATGTAAACCCTTATACTTTGTTGTATATGATGGTGGTTTGTTTATATGGACCTTCAACTTTGTGTTTACGGAAGATCTTAGACTACTCCCTATGTAAAATCAATGTGATCGTGACATGCTCGTCTCATAAAGTTTTTGGGACTTCTGCAAATTAAATTTGTAAAGCTCTTTCACAAGGCCCTTTCACAAATTTGTTTTTTTTTTTAATTTGGCATGAGTCATAGGCAAATGTCTATCTTACCATGAGGCATGGATGGTGATAGTGAAGCATATGTGATGTGAAGAAACGAGAGATGGAGAGAGATGAAGGAAGTTATAGTTTCAGCTTAAGGACTAAATCAGAATTTAATAATGTTGTTGTAACTTGTAATGATATTTTTAAGAATTACGATTATCTATATATTGAAATACAAGCCTGATGTGATTTATAATGCAATATATTCTATGCTATATATATTAACTACACAACTATGAAAACCTAAACTAGAAATCTATATATTTCCCTTACCAACATGACAATGCCATTATACTTGTGTTATCCATATATCGAGATTCAAATTTGGAAATACAATAAATTGCGTTAAGAAAAAAAGAAAAAAAAAAACACCCAAGGAACTCATAGAGTTTGGATTATCATATAAAATTAGTTTATCATACAAGTTGTGTAAAAATATGATACAAAAATATAGGTGAAGAAGTTATTTCATGAATCGAGAAGAATAATAACATAATAACTTTGTTTACTGCAGATGTATGAACCTTAAGCTTAAAATCAATTTATATCTTCAACTAAACTGGTACAATTTGATTTGATTAGTATATTTTGATTAAGACCAGATACAGAAGAGAACTCTTGGACCAAATTAGTCAGTATTAAATGTTATCACACTTTTAACTCTTTATTCTGTTTTTGTACATTTATGAATATGTGAAGACGTTGAACACATTATTATTTTAATCGATGGCGTGTTAATATGAACTAATTGAAAACTCTCCAGCCATTTTAGTCTTTTGTTAATTGTTGGATTTATGTGTAAAGAGAACCAAACCAAGTACAATACGTATTTTTGAGAGACTCATTCAGAGACTTGCAATTTTCACCTTTCCTCTATCACTTTTCCTCTAATTACTTGTTCCCACTTTTTGGTTTTTTGTGTCTTTGTGGATGAAGACACATTTCTAGCTAATTTTTTCCACTTAATATTCAATAGTAGACCTAGCAATCTAGCATACATACAAATTTTTTTTTTTCCAACAACATACACTATGCATATTGAATTTGATGGTTGAACTTGAATGGTGTGATATAACGATAGTATTACCACAAACCACTAAGTTGTATGTTTAATCAAATTATGAACGATATTTCTAAAATTATATGAATATTTTAGTAAGGTAGGTAAGTTTAAAAATATTCCTAAGAATTATTTAGTTTTAATCAAAAAAATAAAAGCTGGTAAATAGAAGCGAAGTATATATGGAAGCATAGATTAAAAAGTTTTAAGAAATGAAATATGTGTCGGAAACGTTTGTATATATATTAGACCTTAAACTATATTTAAAATTTTGTTATGAGCCATACAAATTCAATACATCAATTTAAAATAACTCAACTAAAACTAAAGATCATATTGTTAAAAGTCAAACTTTTCAAATAAAAAAAATTCCAAAATTAAAATGAAATAAAATAAAATTATTTAAAAAAATATAAAAGTCAAATGTTTAACATTCAAAATTTTCAAATAAAAATAAAATTCAAAATTTAAAATAAAATAATATTTTTAAAAAAATTTGGGAGTATATATAATATATAAATTTAAAATAAATTTTCGAAAAAGGTCAAAAAATCATAGTATTATTTTTATCTCATTTTCTACAACTACGACAAACAATAATACCACCTCAAACAGTCAAACTCTATGTTGTCGAGAGAAAAAAAAACTCATTAAACTAAAATTTCCCAAAATTTATTATGTAGTTTAATTAATCAAATTAATTACTTCCAACATCTAAACAATGATGAGAACCGACCAAAAGGTGAGATGTGTGTGCATAGATGAGAATAAAATCCGTGAAAGAGCTAAGGATTTGGAGATATGGAACAGAAATAGAGTTTACGAGGGGAAATGATAGACTTAAAATCACTAATAAAGTGATTCATGTTTGCCTTAGGTCTTGTTTAGTGTTTATATTTAGTTAGCTTTAATACATATTTCTAAAAGTTAATTGCTTTAAATTAGTTTGGATTTCTTATTTTTTTTAGTGTAGCAATTTTTTTGGTTTTTATGAAATTTGAAGTTAAACCCCATAAATCTACAGACATTTAAACTGTAGGTTTAAAACTCGACTCGACTAATCAGTTCTCATCATCAACACTTTAACTTTTATAAATTAATATTTCAATTGTTGGGATGTTATGAAAATTTGACCTTTTCGTCATTTTCCGAATGAGTTAAAAGAAACAAGACTTTTTGCCTTTTGGGTCTCCGGGTATCAAAAGCCAAGACAGTTTCCGAGAAAATGTCTGCGGTTGTCTTACTTTACATGAGACATGTAAAATCGACATATTCATGATTTTCTTTGTACAATAGTGATTTCAAAAGAAGGGCTCGACCATTTTGATGATGACGATGATGCCTATAGGCTATATGATGCAACTTTTTTATCCTTTCTTTTGTCTAATTTCACATTTTGTAAAGACCTTACTTAACTAATCTCACATTTTAAAAGGCCTACAATGAATCTATTCAACTATGACAATATACTAATCTTCTAAAATGCCGTTTAGACTGTGTCTTGGGTCTATGTAGTGACAAAACACCTAGATTTTATATTATATGGTAATTTATATAGTTTTAAATAAATTGGATGTCTAACAGTATATATACGCTATATTTTTATAATATATTTATTTATTTTATAAATTTAGTTACTTTTATTCATTTTGAAATGATGTCTAAATACTATACATTTATCTAGTTATATAATTATGAAATTATATAACTATATATATATATATATATTTTAATATTTTATCCGTGTATGCGGCTAGACGTTAAATGTTCATCTACCGCCTAGCGCGTTTTAGAACACTGCAATATACTAACACAAGCTGAATAGTTTGAATAAAGTATTTTCGTAACACAACCAACATTTTATCTTTGTAAACTGGTTTTGCTTGTATCAATTGATTTTTTGTTAGTATAACCTATATCCAGGTTCAAATTTGAAGTTCTATTGTGAAAAACAAAACAAAAATCTGAAATTCATAGTATATGGTAGGGCTGGCAAAAAATCTGACCCCAAAAAACTAGAACCTGAACCCGATCATAAGTTTTAAAATATCCGCACAGATCCTAGATTTCTAAACATGAATCCGACACGAACTGATAATTAAATGGATACCAAAATATTCAAAATTCTATAAATACAAATATTAATTATATTTAGACTTGATATAACTCAATTATCTAAAATTATAATTATAAACCCAAATATATCAATTATTTTAAGACCAAAATAATCAAAATATATAAAATAACTAAAATATTCGAAAGTTCATAGTTATATTTGTGAAAATTTAACCAAACTTTATTCAAATTGTTTTTTTTTCTTCAATATTTCGGATACCCGAATGGATCCAAACCAAACCTGTTTGAAGCTTTGAAATACCCGAACGGATATTATACCCTTAAACTTGAACATCCAAAAATTAGAAATACCCTATCTAAACCCGAACAGGTACCTAAATGCCCATCTCTCAATGTGGGAATATCTTTCACAATTTTATTGTGAAAAATGACCTCTAAATTGTGAAATTAGAACATAAATGGTTCATTTCTTACAATATAATTGTGGAAGTGTTTATTTATAGAATATTTTTTTTTTATATCATATAACATATTAACATCTAACTTTTATTTTTGAACAATTAATTTGTCCTGAGTAAAAATACAATTTAAAGAAAACTCATGGAGCTCCTTAAAAATAGATTTAAGTCTTCAACCAACGCTGAAAACAAAAGTCTTCAACCGAGTATATATATATATATATACATTTTGATTACTACTTTTTGACTAAAATATATATACACAACTAGCTTGAGACGAATGGTACATTTTAATAAGAGATCCAATTCATGTATAGAAGAAAGATACAATTAATGAAGCTCTTGTGGACCTAATTAATGTACCAATTTGTCTAACGTTCACTACTCGTGCATATGAATGTTTGAACATTTGCACTTTAGTTATTAGGTATTATTTTTTTCAACACCATTTTAGTTATTCTTTTTAATCAGTGCTTTTAATTCATCACATGTTAATGAACTTAATGGAAACCGATTCTAAATATATAATCTTTTGTTCACTCTTGGATTACTGTTAATAGGACCACATTGACACCTATCTCACCCTTCCTTATCTCTTCACTTCTTGGATTTTACTTCCTACAAAAAAAATATGTTCGAAAAAGCCTTTTGGCGCAAAAATTAAATCGATGAAATATCTTATATAAAATGAAATAGAGGTACGTAGTAATTATTTATCCTTTATATATATATATAAAAAGTAAGTAACAGACAAATAAAATAGAGGTACGTAGAGGTAGTAATGAATATTGAAAGAATATTAGTAAGAAGAAACATTGACTCATTCAATGATAAGGTCTCTTGGCTTGTGGAAAGCACTCGTTGTCTCACGAAGACATGAAAGAAAATGGCACGAAATTATCAAAAAGATGGTCCCGCTCTCAATTCTCCAACAAAATATGAAAGGAAAAATAACAATTAATAAGAAATAAAAGCAAAAAGTCCAAACGCGTAAAACTTTTCCCATTTCACTCGGAAGAACCAATCTTTACTTACAAGTTACAACTATTTAAACTCAACATGAGGTTTGATTCAAGAAGCAATTAATGTGTAACACACCAAAACAAATGGGAGAAGAGCTTCCGGTAGGGTTTCGGTTTTATCCGACAGAAGTAGAGCTTCTTTCATTCTACCTAAGAATCCAGCTCAATGGAGGAAATGCTACCATTCATAGTCTCATACCAATCCTCGATGTGTTTAGCGTTGAGCCTACTCAGCTTCCAAGTACGTATGCAATCAGTACGTAGCTATATATGATGTTGAGGAATAATGATAAATATGTCATATCAATAATAATAATAATGGTGTGATATAGATTTCTAGTCTATAAGCAGGAGCACATAAAGTCACGTGCGTCTCACTGTTGAGTTTTCCTTTTCTTTTTTTTTCTTTTTTTTTTGCGTTTCTTGAATAATAGAGTAATGTTGTATCTTTGGATTGTATATATGCATGAGATTTAATTGGTTGTTTGTATTTTATGTTTCCAATTATTTGTTTGTATTTATGGTTTTTGTGTGTGTGTGTGTGTTAAGTATATATAGGCCGTTTTTGCGTTTGCGTTTGTGTTTATATGTAAAAGAACTTTACAGAGAATAAAAACATAGATTTTAGGGCTTACACAAAAACTAAGAGATGTGTTCTTGGAGTGTGTTTATGTTTGTAGATCTTGCGGGAGAGAGGTGTCGAGGAGACGCAGAACAATGGATTTTCTTCGTGCCAAGACAAGAACGAGAAGCTAGAGGAGGAAGACCGAGTAGGACCACTAGTTCAGGTTACTGGAAAGCAACTGGTTCGCCAGGGCCCGTGTTCTCGCCGGATAATCGAGTGATCGGAGTTAAGAAGACGATGGTTTTCTATACCGGAAAAGCACCTACCGGAAGAAAGACAAAGTGGAAGATGAATGAATATAAAGCAGTTGATGAAACAGCTAGTAACGTATCTAACATCCCCAAGGTGCAAAAACCACCTTTTTTTATAATGAACATTTTAATCAAATACAATTTGTGGAAAACCACTTTTCAAAATTTTTTTAAAACAAGATTCGTGGAAAACCACTTTTCAAAATACTATTTAAATAAGGCTCTTTTTTTTAATACAAAATTTTATGTGGGATTTCAGTAAAATTTAACTGATGTCTCATAATACCTTATGGACAAACATGCATGTGAAGTGCATAACGAACCAAATAAGCTTTAGAAATTTATTACAGAAAGATAAAATTAATTTGATTCTGCCCATGTATCCGATATTAAGTAATAAAGTTTTTTCAAAAGTAATATATATATATATATATATATATATATGTGGTAAAAAAGTGTGCGGTACGTAGTTTAAGAAAATTAATTTACATGTTGTTTAGTATTTGAAGTTATCCAACTTAAAATCATGCATACATGAAATGATATAAACCAAAAGAATCATATCCATGCATTATTTTCTCTATTGGTGCTATGAGTTATCATTATAAGGTGCATTATAATGATATTCAAGAAAAACAAAAATCAACCATTTTTGATACAAAAACAAAAAAAAAGTATTAACGGGATCGATTTGTTACTTTTTATTGAATATAGCTGAGGAAAGAATTCAGTCTCTGTCGAATCTACATGAAGTCAGGAAGCTCTAGAGCCTTTGACAGACGTCCCACAGAAGCTTATATGATAGAGAGAAACCTTCCTAGCAATGGAGTTGAGACATCATCATCTCGTGCCACAACATCAAACTCACCAGAAACTTCGAATTCAGGATCAGGAGAAGACAAAGTTGATTTGCCGATGAATGCTACTACAATGACACAACAAAGCATCTCAGAGATGGTTGATGGTTTATCACAACCTTTTTGGGATTGGGAACAATTTAATTGGTCTTGAAACGTATTAAATTACTTCTTATGCTCAAATACTAATAAAAAGAAATAGACTTAATTAACTAGTTGGATTTTATGGCACTCTCTTCCCTTTGAGTGGCCATCTAGTAGTGTACAACATTATTGGGAGGAACTCGAAGGATTAGTTTTTTTTTTTTTTT
>VBRH01000450.1:9177-27480 GCA_014578085.1 Cardamine resedifolia | reverse complement strand
TTTTAATTCATGAGCTTTTTCTTTTATATTCATGTGTGTTGGATGAGTAGAGATTGTTAGAGGGCTCTAGTTGATTTTGGAGGATTTCTAGGATACTTCTTATCTACTATGATCTTTAAGAAAATCACTAGAAATTATCTTTTATCAATTAGATCAATCTTCCACACTCAATACAAATCTGACAACAGTTATGGCACTTTTTTCTTTTCTAATTTCTTTTGATTTTTATATAATTCATATGATCATTTTAATCTTCACCATCTGTTTTTAAGTGTTCTTGTATAAATAGGAATGATATATCTCATCTTTAGTTATCCATCATGGTCAGTAAAAAGGAGCATTGTTTTCACTTTCTCTCTAAAATGATACTTTATATGTCTCTTCAGAGGTTTACTTAGTCATTTGACGAGGCAAAACAAAGTTAAGGTCTTAAAATTTGAGCTCGGTCTATGACAAGTTGATATAAGATTGGAAAAAATTCAACTTATAATCAACTAATTATCAAGAAATTCCAAGTTTTTTGATGCGGAAGATGGATAAATAGAGATGGAGGTGATGGATAAAGTAAAATTTTGAACAACAGAAACAAACTGATCCGCAATTTCACAAGAGAAGTGTATCACACACTAGATTTTAAATGAACAAGAGCAAAAGACACAACATTTTGCAAAAACAAAGTAATCGTTTATTGATTCGATTTTAAATAAGAAATAGGTAAGAGTTTGTGCCATGCACGAAAAAATATTGAGTGTTTGACAATATAATAAAGTGGAATAAAATTAATATAATAAGAAATTTAAATTGAATTAGAGTTTTTGGCTAATGCAATAACTTTTTTTTAGAAACTTAATAAATTAAATTGTGGGTTTATCATGTTAGCAACAATAGTTTTCTTTTATTATATAGAGGATAATTTCGATTGGAAAAAATATAGGAAATCTTAGCCGCTCGTAATGCCTCGTCTTCCTACCTTCAGCCACAATCCTTTCCGGTCATCCCGCTTGTCGATGTATATACAAACTAGAGCTCACCTTCCTTCTAATATGAGTAATGGGTTGATTTCAAAGCGGTCCAAAGTCACTACTTCTCTTACAAGGAGCTTAATTTTCTAGCCAGTCACATCGGTATACCTATTAAGCTGCATCTGAAAACAAAACAAAAAAAGTGTATGCATGCGCTTAGACTCGGCTCACGTGTTGGTTAAGGTTAAACTCCAAAAACCATTACCGTCTCTTATAAGCATACATAAGGGAAATTTCTAGCTGCCTTGATCCTAGATTTTTACCCATGGCTACCTCCTCAATGTAAGAAATGTTGTAAGTGGGTTCAAAGTGAGAAGAATTTTGTTTTAATTTATAAATATAAATTATGCCAAAAATAATTCTTGTGGCAACATAGTGACAAATAAAAAAATATATTTAACCAATATATAAAGATATGATTCGTTTTTTTGATTGAGGAACCATCACTCCCACGTAATTGATCATGGCTTATGATGGTCCATTGATACAATTTTTTTATTTATGAAAAAATGAATCTAAAAAAATAGAAAAAAGATAATTGTTAATTAATCAGAATAAATTTGTGATAAACTACACATAGATTGAGAAATTACACATAGATTTCTATAAAAATAACTAAGATGACTGATGGAATTCATTGAGCTATAAAAATCTAACCTTAGAGCCAAGACATCACTAGTGCATTCTCATGTATAAAATATTATAAGGATATTTGTTTAACTTATGTTCTCATGAGCTGAATCAATAGTCATTAGCAAGATAATCTATTTTCTTTTATTTTTATAAAATTATGAGAAAAATAATAATATAAATGGCTAGATTATGTCACAATATCCCTTTATACGTCATAAAAATGGCATGCTAAGCTCTAATTGGTTAGACTATGGTTATACTTTCCTTAAATATCATAGTTTCCTTCTTTATTTAAAATAAAAATTCACAATAGTTTTTTTTTTCTTTTGTCGATCATATATAAAAAAATCCTATAATAAATGCTCAGTAATTTGATTCGAAAAAGATTCTAAGGATTTTTTTTCCGGTCTTCTTGACCATCTTCTTCGATATTGACATCATCACCACGTAAGCTATTAGCTCCTTGCCACGAGCCATCTTGCGATATCCTCCATTTGTTCCAACTGATAGTCCATAAGATTCTTGGTACTCCCAATATGGTGTACTGTCATCATTTGTCTCATATCCGCTTAACATAACACTGTAACAATAGCGTGCTTTTAGAAGCTTTTCCGGAGTAGAGTTGTAAACAGGATCCAACTTAGCGGTTGGGCAAAAAAAATGCTGGCCATGACGGGAGAAATCTCGAGAAGTTCCATAATAACAATCTCTAACAATGAGGCTCCAGGTTCACCATATCTCTTCATGAAATAGTCAAGATATGAAACGTTATACCAAACTATCTTGTATCTCCTATTTCGTCCCTTAGTCAATTTTTGTTTGGTTACGGCGGAAGGTCAGTTGTACAGGGCTGGATCTAGAGATTAATTTTATCCATAGTAAAAACCAAAATATAGTATAAAATAGCATATTAATAGAAGGCATTAATACAAATCCTAAAAAAGTTAGACTGAATTTGCAAATTTTATGGGGGACAACAGCCCCTCCCAATCAGTATGTGCATCGACCAGTGGTTGTGGACCAACTGAATCTAAAACCGTTCCAAATTTAACCAATAGGGCATCTTCGATCCAAACCAAGTCACCATCCTTATCTAGAATTCCTTACCCTTGTCTTTGTTGTGCATTTGCATTATCAAACTTATTGTCTCTTGAACAGAGAAATACTTATCCCGATCCAAAACATTGGCGAGCTTGAACATAACTTCAAGTTGATACGTTAAAGCGATTCTCCAACAAATGTTACTTTTTTTTATCTAGAGATTAATATCTCTTAACCTCCACGAGAAATGCGATAATAAATCCACTCTGGTGATACAAAGAAATTTAAACTGGGGGATTGTAATATTCTTAGACACAAATTCAAAATAATCATTGAAAATAACTTATTGTTACCTTAAAGGTTCTTGAGATTGAGATGTAAAAGAGAGTAGTTCTTTTTGGTACATACATGGTTAGTAAAAACTCACATTTCTTAAAGATAAGAAAATCACCTACCACTAAAATAACTCAAATCACCATAACAAATTAAATCTTTTGAGAAAATATTATTTCTTAATATTTGGAATGAAAATGTAATCAAGAATTCGTTGGATAAACATCCGATCAATCGTATATTTTCGGTTTCCCAAAATAGTTCGACAATAGGGTTATGAAAGAACTGAAAGGACTTATGAAATTCATGAAGCTAAAAAAATGCTAACCTTAGAACCAAGCCATCATTAATGCATTCTCATATATAAAGTGTTATAAGGATATTTGTTTAAGTTAGGCCTGGATGAAAGTGAATTTACAGTCATTAGTAAGATAATCTATTTTATTTCATTTTTATAAATTATAAAATTGTGAGAAAGAAAAATTCATTAATTTTTTCAAAAAAGAAAATTGTCATAAAACTAATTTAATTGGCTAGATTATGTCGCATTATCCATTTATACGTCATAAAAATGATATGGTAAACTCTAATTGGTTAGATGATGGTCATACTTTCCCTTAATATCATACTTTCCTTCTTAACATATAAAAAAGAAAGATTCTGTAGTATAATCCCAACTTAAACCAACCCAAAGTAACATAAACCTAGCAAAATATTGTCGGGTTCTGTTCAGACCGGATCTAATATCAAATGTCTCCGGTTTAATACGACGAACCGTTACCTGTGTTTTCAATTATAACGCTATAATAATACCTTCTTCTTCTTCTTCTCCTCACTCAAGTTTCATCGTCGATACTCACAAATACTCGTAATCTCCAGGTTCGTAATCTTTGCAGCATTCACTGTTAATGACAATTCAATTGTAATTACTCTCTTGATCTCTCTTAAACCCTAATCGTTTCAATCCCAATTCTCCAGATCTGATCTCTTGTCACAGATCCGAGGATTCTCTAATTTTACAGGTAATTCGATTTTCTTAAATTTGTTTTTGTGTCTGATCGCTTATGATTTGAGTAATTTGATGTTGGTTTTGTTTGCATTTTCCTGATTGATGATCATTGATTCGATTTTGTAAAAGGCATGGGAAAAAAATTGGATTTTTTTTTTTGTTGATTGTTCAAGAAGATTTGATTTTTTTTTTTTGGTTAATTGAAGCATGGCTGCTCCAGTTCCTCCAGGAGCACAAAGACCTAACAATGCTCCTCCTCCTAATTATGTTCCTGGTTCACAAGGAAACCCCAATTCTTTAGCTGCTAATATGCAGAATTTGAACATTAACCGGCCTGCTCCTCCTATGCCTGGTTCTGTTCCTATGCCTGGTTCTGGTCCTATACCTGGTTCAGGTCCTATGCCTGGTTCTGGTCCTATGCCTGGTTTAGGTCCTAGACCATCACCACCATTTGGTCAGTCAACACAAACTTTTCCTCAGTCAGCTCCTTCCTATGGGGTTCAACAACAACAACCTAGACCTTCTCCAATGGCTAGACCTGGACCTCCTCCTCCTGGTGCGATGGCTAGACCAGGTGGGCCTTCTCAAGTATCGCAACCTGGCGGGTTTCCATCAAATTATCCAGTTGGAAGACCTGCTGTTCCACCTTCTAGTCAGCCACCGTTTGGCTCTAGACCATCGACTGGTCCATTGGTTGGTGGTGGTTCGTCATTTCCTCAGCCTGGTGGTGGTGGTTCGTCATTTCCGCAGCCTGGTGGTTTCCCAGCTACAGGTCCTCCAGGGAGTGTAGCTGCAGCTCCTCCTTCAGGAGCACGTCGGATTGGTTTTGGTTCACCTCCACCTATGGGACCTGGTATGTCCATGCCTCCTCCTCCCTCTGGTATGCCTGGTGGTCCACTGAGTAATGGACCTCCTCCTCCGATGATGGGTCCGGGGGCATTTCCCAGAGGATCGCAGTTCACAGGTGGTGCTATGATGGCTCCACCGCCACCCTATGGACAACCGCCCAATGCGCATCCTCTTTCTGGAAATTCACCATTATCTTCCCCACCTGCTCATTCAATTCTGCCGCCAACAACTTTTCCTGGTGCCCCTTATGGCAGGCCACCACCAATGTCAGGAGGCTTTCCTTATGGAGCACCACCACAGCAGGTAGATTCACTGAAGCTCAGCATCGATGTTCTTCTCTAGTATTCAATTAGTAATTGTCCAGTTGACATGAATTGATGAAAAATGTGATGCCTTTAACAGGATGAAAGTAAAACCTATTCTTGATGGGACAATATTAATTTATGGATCGTTCTGCCTAGTAATAGAATAGGGAACAAATTATGTTGTATCTTTACATTTTGCCTTTGTGTAACACTTTATGATTGCTTTACCATTTGAAAATTGGTAGTTCCCTTCAACTCCTGGCACTCCTGGTTCAATATATGGCATGGGTCCAATGCCAAATCAGTCAATGACCACTGTGTCTAGCCCCTCAAAGATTGATCTTAATCAGATCCCAAGGCCAGGTTCAAGCTCCAGTCCAATCGTGTATGAAACTCGCGTGCAGAATCAGGCTAATCCTCCACCGGTATGTCAGTAATTTTGAAAATTACTGTTTGATTTCAAGTGAGATTGTAAAACTGCTATTGAATTCCCCTGAATCTCATTTTTTGTCTTGTTTGAAGCCTACTACTGTTGATTATATTGCTAGAGACACTGGAAATTGCAGCCCGCGTTACATGCGATCCACAATCAGTCAGGTAACTATGAGGCAAAAGTGTCTTGAGCCAAATGTAATTCTTTGTGTTTTGTGTTTTGACCTCGGATCTTGATACCTTGCTTCTCTGTTTTAACAATAGATCCCATGCACTCTTGATCTTCTATCTACATCTGGTATGCAACTGGCGTTAATAGTCCAACCAATGGCCCTTTCTCATCCATCTGAAGAGCCTATCCAAGTAACATTAAATCTTCACATACTGCGTTTTCTGATTAGTTCAAGCATTTTGGTGATCATGTTTCCACTGTTTATATTTTATTATCTTCTCTTGTCTTGTTGATCAGTCTTTAAGTTTCCAGTTGGGTATAGAATTCTATTTTTTCGGTCCCTGCTTAATGCTTTTTTGAGAATTTTAGGAAAAATTCATGCTGACATGAACCTATGTTATTGAGCAGGTTGTCGACTTTGGTGAGAGTGGCCCTGTTAGATGTTCACGTTGTAAGGGCTACATGAATCCGTTCATGAAGTTCATTGATCAAGGAAGGAAGTTCATATGTAACTTGTGTGGTAAATATTACTGTTTCCGTATATAAAAGCCATAGATAATATGTTACTGCTATATAAAGTGCAATAATGTATACCAAGCTATGAGAAAACTAAAATTATTCTATGCTAGATCTAAACTCTGGTTTACCTTACTGAATTGAAATTGAAAGAAATAATATGTGATTTGGAAATTCGCCACAAAAATCTGGTCAGGGAGAAATATTAAGAGAAGTGACTCATTGTGAATTGTTATCATCTTAATTATTTAGGACTTTAATAATGTAGAATGTTTTTGTGATCCATTTTCACATTAACTATCTTTGGACAGGATACACTGATGAGACTCCCCGTGACTACCAGTGTAATCTGGGTCCAGATGGTAGACGTAGGGATGCTGATGAAAGGCCAGAGCTGTGTAGGGGAACTGTTGACTTTGTTGCCACAAAAGAATACATGGTTAGTTTTTGAGCGTTTCTGATTATTTTATGCCAAAATTCTGTGTAGCCCCCCATAAGATGTCAGTTTTCTTCTAACGGCGCTCAGAGAAAACACCAAAGTTTTTTACGAAGTAGTCAGTACTCATATTCGTTTGTTTTTCAGAAAATGGGGACTTCTACTAACGCAGAAATTGTGTTTTCTCTATTATTGCGATAACTCTTACTAATGTTGATCCACAAATTAAAAACAACCCTTGAAAATTAGGTTCTACTTTCTAGCTAAGAGATTGAGTTACTTGGTCCATTGCAACCTGGTGGAAATAAATATCAGTATCTTTTTTACAGGTACGAGATCCAATGCCAGCAGTATATTTCTTCCTCATTGATGTCTCAATGAATGCAATTCAAACAGGGGCAACTGCAGCTGCTTGCAGTGCAATCCAGCAAGTCCTCTCAGACCTTACTGTATGTTTTCTCGCTCTTTTCAATGATATACATGTATTTTTTTTTTAAACGGCTGATATTGCCTGCCTTGGGTTAAGTATCTATTTGTTTCTGGAGAATGTACGCTTGACTACTATTGGGGTGGTGATCATAGAATCAAGTTAATGTCCGTGTCGAAAAAAGTATTATGGATCCTCAATGATAGTTTCTAGTTGGTTTCTATTTTATCATACCCTCAAGTTGACCGACTCTTCCTCTCTTAAATCTGTTAGATTCAATATCAAAGAGAAAATCACACCGAAGAATCAAACATAATAGAGTCTTAGGGACAAATTGAAAACGTACCCTACTCTTCCACTCCCAATCTAATTCCCAAAATACTCGATACCCTGGAATACCTGAAGCATCTTGTATTTATACTCAATGACTAACTGGCTGATGTAGGATATGTTTTTTTCCTTAATATTGTGGCATAGTTGATGAACTCTCACGTGGCTACCACATGATAAATGTGTTGAAAAATCAGGCTAGGCAATGGTCAATAGAGTAATGATTTTTAATAGACATTTTTTTGTTTAATCATCACACATTTTTAAGAAAGTATTGTATGCATTTTGCAGGAAGGTCCTAGGACGTTTGTTGGGATTGCCACATTTGACTCAACAATACACTTCTATAATTTGAAGCGTGCGCTGCAGCAGGTGAACTATTTCCTTGTTTATTATGTTATTTATTTCCTTGTTTCATTTGCTAAACTATTTAAAAGGGGTAATGGAGTTATCTTTTTCTGCTGAGACCTTTCTTCCTTTGGTATCATAGATATGAAGGTGTTATCTTACGGCAATGAATTCTTCTGTGTCACTTGGCTGAATAAATTTATACTTTTTTCTTTTCTTCACTTGAAAGCCACTTCTTGGTTGCTATAGTTTTCCAGAATGTGTGCTCTTTTTCTTGTTAGAAAAAAGGTTGTGCTTGTTCCCATGTGAATTTGATTTGCTCTGCTTACATGCAGCCGTTGATGCTCATTGTTCCTGATGTTCAAGATGTTTATACACCTTTAGAAACAGATGTCATTGTTCAGCTATCTGAGGTAGGCTCTTGGCCACTAGTTTTTGTTCTTTCCGGGTGCGCCCTGCTTATATTTTTTACAGTGTCAATTCCTAATCTCTTTCTTATTCTCTCTGTTATTTGCTTAATTCTGTTGGAATTTAGTGCCGTCAACACCTAGAGATTTTGCTGGAAAGTATCCCTACAATGTTTCAGGAAAGTAAAAGTCCTGAATCAGCTTTTGGTGCAGCAGTTAAGGTATGTGTTGCCAAATGTAAATGCTTATGTAGAAATTGGATGCAGTTATATGGTATCCTCAATTATACGAGTCGACTAATTAGTAAGTGTGAAACAAAGTCTGGGTCAATCATTTCGGAAAAGAAATAAAGGAAGTTAAGTTAGTTTTGTGGATGAATTGGCCAATGGGGCTGGTGATGTAGCAAACTCAGACTCTCTTTGGATCAGTTTTAGTGTAATCACAATCTCTTGTTGGCAAAGTGATACAGATTAGGTCTATTGCTCTCCTTGTGCAATTGACTCACTTATCTATAACTTTTTCCTCCTAGGCCGCATTCTTAGCGATGAAGAGCACCGGAGGAAAGCTCATGGTGTTTCAATCAGGTATGCTGCTAATTCTATTTGGACCATCAGACTATTGCTTTTGTTTCTAATCACTTGAAATCCATCTATATATCTCGAATCACCTGAAATATATCAATGGACCTTGATGATTATTTGTATTTTTTAGTACCAGTTCGTTTTTCTTCTTACTGGTTGGTACCTGTATAACTTAAATGATATGATTACCATCTTCTCCATAGTTTTGCCTTCTGTTGGCATTGGAGCACTTTCTTCTAGAGAGGCCGATGGGAGAGCTAATACCTCTGCGGGTGAAAAGGTACACATGCATTTTTTTGTTTCGTATATTGCGGTAGATGAAGTAATATTCTTTTTAAATGCATTTCTTTGGTTTCTTTTGCTGGCTTGATTTGTTTATTTAGAAACTTGAATGGTATCTGGTTCAGAGATTTCTGTGTGTCAATGCTGAAAGTAAATTCTTTTAATATGATTTCAGGAGGCCCATAAATTACTACAACCCGCAGACAAAACTTTAAGGACCATGGCTATTGAATTTGCTGAATACCAGGTATACCAATAGATCTGATGTGGGAAAGTTAACTAATATAGTGTTTTCATCTGCATATCAATCATCTGTATGATTTTCTCTTAGTGGTTACAATATATTTCCCTATCTAATGCATCCAGACATGCCTCAGGTCTGTGTAGATTTATTTATCACATCTCAAGCCTATGTTGACATGGCTTCAATTTCCGATATCCCAAGAACTACTGGAGGACAGGTAGATTCAAAAAAAAATTATCCTCTCAGGTTATCACATATTCTTTTAGTTAAAATGACTTGCATGTCTATACATTAATGATTAATATAACTTACATAGTTCAATTAGAATTCTTGTTAACAAAGTGGATCTCGTCTCTATACGTGGCAAAGTATTATTTCTCGCATTGAAGCATGTGTCTATTGTATTACTTTGGCACGTGCATCACCCTCTCGTAAAATTCCTGTGAAAGTTTTCCTTACTTGATATGTCTTCCTTGGGGATTTTGTATGGATTTAAAATGTTTTGATTTTAACTTTCCATTATATTTGTTTCCAGGTTTATCGTTATTACCCTTTCTCAGCTCTTTCAGATCCTCCCAAGCTATACAACGATCTTAGATGGAATATCACTAGGCCCCAGGGTTTTGAGGCTGTCATGCGTGTCAGATGCAGTCAGGTAATGTTGTGTAGCAGAGAGCTCTGTCCATGTATCACTCTGCAAAATTTAGCTTGTGGCTATATTGATGAATACACTCCTGCTGATTATTGTAGGGTATCCAAGTGCAAGAATACTCAGGGAACTTCTGTAAACGCATACCAACTGACATCGATCTACCTGCGGTGGGTGCATCCTCTTTAAAATTTATGATTAGTCGTCTCCGATAGCATTCTGTGTATCTGTTTATTTCGTGTCAACACAGAAAATGAATATTTCTCTTTTGGGGTTTTGGGACTAGGGAATATTCATGTAGCTTTGTTACCTAAAACGTAGAGAGGAATTACATGTTTTTATTTTTGCCAGTTTACCTGGAGAAGCACTTGGGTATAAATTTGCTTCTTTATGACGAATCTTGAGTGCCATGCAGATTGACTGTGACAAAGCTGTAATGGTGACATTAAAGCATGATGACAAACTACAAGATGGAGCTGAATGCGGTTTTCAGGTTTACTTTGTGCTCATGTCAATTGGCCATTGGAAATAGTTTTGGCGAGACCTTACTTTGCTGAAATGTTGGTACGCTGTCTCATTTCATAAAAATGTTTACGTTTTCTTTATGATTTTTCTGTTGTTTTCAGTGTGCGCTTCTGTATACCACCATATCTGGAGAAAGAAGAATTAGGGTTATTAACTTATCACTCCCTTGTACAAACATGCTCAGTAACTTGTTCCGCTCAGCTGACCTAGATTCCCAATTTGCTTGTATGCTGAAACATGGTAGGTGTCTTTATTTCGGCTCTGATTCTACTGCTAACCATTTTTTCATTATGCACATATTTTTGAATGGGTTTCTGTAATGATACTGCAAAAATATCAATCGGTGTGATATAATTTACTTGTGTTGCTATTTTTTTTTTAGCGGCTAATGAGATACCTTCCAAGGCACTTCCATTGGTAAAGGAGCAAGCAATTAATAGTTGCATCAGCGTACTCCATTCCTATCGTCAATTCTGCGCTACAGTTACATCATCTGGACAACTTATTCTTCCTGAAGCACTCAAGCTTTTGCCATTATATACACTCGGTATGTTCTTGCAACTTTTAGTTCATTCGAAACAAGAAACAAAATTACACCACTTTAGGTTGGTTTGATCCTTGTGGGCAAGGCACTTTATATGCCTTGTCTCGAATCAGAAATGAATTCATAATGTATGCCGGGTTGGCTAATTCTTGCCTTCAAATTACTTGGGATATGAATATACAATGTGTGCTTGCATGAAAGGTGTTTATGGATGGATGTACTCCTTTTCTGTTAACTTGTAACCTTTGAGACATTGTAATATGCTTGACATTGATCATTTGAACATTATATTTCATCTATTTAATCTTTTTTCCGTGAATTACTAATACTAATCTTGCTTTGTATATTGTTTTCTCTATCTTTCATTTGCCGATTGTTCAATGCACTTATAGCGTTGTAGAGCAGAATTTGTGATCTCATTTCTTTTCCTTTTCAGCCTTGACCAAAGGTGCTGGGTTACAGATGGACGGGAGAATTGATGACCGATCATTTTGGATAAGCCATGTGTCTTCATTGTCTACTCCTTTGGCAATTCCACTAGTTTATCCAAGGATGATTGCTATTCATGACCTTGATGCAAATGTATGGTGCTAAACTTCTTAATATACTCTTTTTCAAAAAATTTGATGATTGTTCTTTAATCAATCAGGATAATGATGAAACTGCGGTTCCTTCTCCAATCCCTTTACAAAGTGAACACCTTAGCGATGAGGGAGTCTATTTTCTTGAGAATGGTGAAGATGGTTTGATATATATTGGAGAATCAGTAAATTCAGATATCCTACAGAAGCTCTTTGATGTTCCCTCAGCTGCTGACATTCCAAATCAGGTAAACTAATCATCATCTTAGCCCCTGATATATTCTGTAGGATCTAACTGTTGCAACATATTTACTTATCACATTATATAAAATATGAAAGATGAATCACTTTTCTAAAGTTGGTGAAACCTGCTTAACTTGATACTCTTGTGTTTTTATTCACAGTATGTGCTGCAAAAGTATGATAACCAGCTATCGAAGAAGTTCAATGATGTGGTAAATGAAATAAGGGGACAAAGAAGTTCTTACCTACGGTAACCAACAAAGTCTCACTATCCATTCTTTTGTTCTCCTCGAGTGATTATTGTTCTAACCCCTATAAACCTCTGTGTGTTCTCTCACTGCAGCATTAAATTGTGCAAGAAGGCAGATCCAGCAGGTGAGTAAAGCTTAAGTTACTTCATACTGCCCATTGATCCTTGCACATTTTTCGGTAAGCAGAGATTAATCGGTCTTGCAACTCTGTTTGTCTCAGGAAATATGTTGTTCCAGTCGTATATGGTAGAGGACAGGGGAGCAGGTGGATCCTCGTATGTGGATTTTCTCGTTCATGTTCATCGTCAAATCCAACAAAAACTGAACTAAGAGGTCTCTCTAGTCTCCTCTGTTTTGTGTCTTCGAAATCTTAGATTAGAAGAACAAAGAAGCAGAAAAAAAAAGAAAAAGAAAAAAGAAAGAGAATCTTCTCCCCTTTTGTACATACTTTTGGCTGGAAACTTTATAATTATTCTTCAAGTTCTTGTGTGCTTGAGAAGTTCTATTCAATGGAAGATAGAGAGAGTGAGAACAGAGAGAGAGCTAGATATTTTTCCACCTTTTTTTTAGTTTTTATTTATACTACTAGTCTTTTTTGTAGTGAGTACTTAAAAGAGAAAGGTTTTCAAATATTTACGATAGTTTTTTTTTTCGGATCTATCCTTATTGTGTTGTCTACTATTTTGCAATTTTGTTCTGTTGCTTCAACACAAAATAGCAAGTCTTATTCGTCGATTGAAACAAGTGGAGACATTTTCTTGTGTTACAAGTTACAATCCGATGCGGATCATGATAGGTCCAAAATTTGAACCTAATCCAGTTAAGAACATAACCACGAAACACCAAGCTTTAAACCCGATAAAAGCCAAAACCATAACAAGAAGACAAGTTACAAGACTAAAGAGTTATCTAATTATTAATAAAACAAGAAACGGTTCTTCTTTTCTTCCTAACTAAGTCTCTCCGGTTTGGTTTTCTTGATCGGACCGGTTGGTTCGCATCAGATCAATTGGTGTTAGTAGTTCAGCTCTTCTTCAGGTGATATTCATCGTCATTATTTTCTCTAGTGTTGGTAGTTAAAATCTTTTTTGGGTGTAAAAATGTGTAAATGGTGAATGAAAATTTGGAAGTTAAATCACATTTTAAAGTTCATAAAATAACAAACAGATTGGGTTGGGAGCGAATTGTCCAAAAAGAAAAAAAATTAGAACAACCTGATGCAAAAACTAGCTAAGTCAGTATAGAACTAAGGATAATAGCCGGTTAAATGTTTATGATATACAAGTATTATTTTCGTTCTACTTATCCAGTGACCCTTTTGATGATCGCAGTTTTCTTTCCAGGCTTGACACTCAATACAGCCCCATAAAGGCCATTAAATTGATGAGAATAACGAGCACACAGCCTTAATCTGAAATCTGTTTTCCCATCTTTTTTAATCAATTCCTTAAATATCGAAATATACTTTATGTTAATTCTTGACATCCACAATTAGAATCATTGCATTAGCTTTTCTTTTCTTTTTTTTTCTTTTTTTTTCTTTTGCGCTATAGTACGAGGTAACGAAAAATACTAATTTAAACCAAAGGAAAAAAAAAAACTACAACGTTATATCTTATTTTCTTTGCCGCCAAAGCAAAAAAATAATAGAGAGGCATTACAACCAAACAAAAAGTCGAAGGGGCCAAAACTCATTCAACACTCATTTTTCTTTTGCCTCTTCTCTTGTGAATTCTTCATGATTCATATTTTCTAACGACTCACAAAACAGATCTGAGAGTGAACCGCCAAAAAGTGATGAGAAGAATATAAAGTTACCCGTAAGGAAGAAAATCAAGCCATTTTCACTTTCCGGGAAGGTGGCCGGCGGAATAAGCTTATCAAGTCATCCAGACCCTGTCATCATTTCAAATGAAATCTACGTTAACTCTGCTTACAACAACCGTATATATGTATTAGATCAATCGGTTTATTATATTTACCCGAGTTGTGATGACCAGGAAACTGAAAAGCACTATCAAGTATGATCCTAACACCAGAAGCAAGAGCAAGTCGAATGTTACACTCGCCACCTACAAACACAAACATCAATTAGACGCACAAATCAAGGAGCGGTTCAAGCAAAATAAAACTCTGAGACAATGCGTTTGAGCATAGCCTCTGGTCATATGATTTAGCTTTGCTTGGTTTCTCACATTATTAGTGAGAGGGACCTTCATCACATGAACACGGTTCGTGTTATAAGATATTAAAGAGACTTATGGTAATGAAAGTACCTGGTATATGTTAAGGCTAGCCTTTGTTGAGTCGTAAAAGGTGAAACTACCGTCTAAAGATTCATGTTGAACACTCACTTCAGCAGTATAATCCTCTAGTTCCTGCCAAGAGGTATTTCACGTAGTTAACACCAGAACTCATATAAAATCGTCGAGCAGCATGTGGTTGAGAGAACCGGATACAGTGTGGTGAGAAATAGATAATATACCTTCTTAAGAGCCATGATTAATGGTTCGTTCTTTGAGAGAAACGGTGCCACCCGAGGAGTTTGTGACAAAAGATCCAACCATGATCTCACATAGAAGGGATTTACAGCCAAACTACTGTCATCAGCAAAAATCTTAATGTCTTTTCCTTGGTGACCATAGATATGCCTCTGCAGGTAACAAGAAATCATTTGTCGGTTATCAGAAAATTAACAAGAATATACAAAATTTCAACGTTGTTGTGAACGAGAATATACTGATAAAGTAAGTACTAAGTTCAGTGGTTGTCTTACCGCAAGGCTTTCAGCCACCAACTTGACACCCTTAATAATAGCGTCTTCATTCACCAATTGCCTGCAGAAAAAGCACCGAGATATTTAGTCTGAAGGATAATGGAAATTCTTGATGGGCAGAACAGAAAAGTAAACTCTGAAAATAAGTTGTCAGAGTGCACAAAACAGATGATTAGTTTTATAAGTGTTACCTTGTGTCAGACAGACTTCCAGCATTTTCCAATAACTCGGGAGGAGTTGAAAGTTCGGATAGAGTGGCTGCAGTTACTCTGAGTCTTGAAAACTGTTCATGCTCCCAAGCAACCTAAAAATTCAGCAGTACAAATTAATTTTGAAAGGGTCAATTGTAACCAACAGCAAAAACAATTGACTGAAAATAACCTATGCATGAGAAGATTATTATAGGAAGTGAGAATAATATATTAATATCATTTAACTAAGTAAAAGGTAGGTCATCATAAAGCATTAGCAGACTGCTATAACAATTTTGATGCTGCCAGACATTTTAACTCTCAAATAATGACAGGGACATTCCTCAAAATATTGGCACAGTTCTAACAGTCAATTGGACACCTATGATTTCCAGAATCGAGACGAAAAAGAGCACACGAAACTAAGAAATACTCTTAACATACCGCTCTGTTACGAAATCAAGTCTAGTTTGCAGCATTCAAAAAGTGAAGTATTGACTCACTCGTGAATTAGAGATATTAATCTTCTTGTGCTTCAGAGCGACTTGAAAACCCAAGTCATCTGCCACATTAGAGAATCCCTGCAGAGATACATCCATTAACCAATGAACCATAATATCTAGTCACTGCAACAATATATACACTATCTTTTTACCTCAAAAATTTGTTTTATGTAAGCATTATCTGGAGGCTTTGACACGTGGACCAATAATTCATTGTCCCAAGAACCAACACTGTTCAAGCAAATGGCATAATCAATGCTCTCACGCATCCTCTGATCAAGGCTCTTCAGCCACTGCAGTAGATATGATGCTTAATGAAGAATACCAACAAGTTTGCAAATGCACCAAAAAACAATTGCAGGCAGGATATTGTTTTAGTAGAATCAAGAAGTAACGTCTAGTACCTTTTGAGTTCCTTCATAGTTGTAGGGGCCACCAGATGTAAGTGCAAAAAGTAAATTATATCTTCCTCTTGTCTTGGGATTTGAGTACAGAATGGAAAATAATCTAGCTACTTCAAGAAGCGCCACGACCCCACTTCCGTTGCTGTCACTTCCGACTGATAATGCCTACAAAGACAAGTTAATCAGGTACATACTACCACAATAGTAAGATCATCCACTACTCATATTACATACAGGAGCTGCTCCGAAGGTATCATAGGATGCAACTACAGCAATTGTTGGAAGCTGGTTAGAATCTCCATCTGCTCTTGAACCTGGAAGCCATCCCTACACACAAATCAAATACCTTAAGGCTTTCTGTATGTCAAGCATCGGAAATAAACCTGAACAAGAGAGACATAAAGAGAGAGCACAAGAGCATATATCCAGATCCAATAAGTAACTAACAAGGAGTGGGAAGATCAAAATTAAGATAAAGTAATAGGGTTCAAAGGTACAAAAATGAAGGAAGTGTACACCAAACTCCTACTTGCTCAAAAATGGAAAAGCTTAAAATGATCCTATAAAGATGATGACAGCAAAAACGATACTGCGGAAATACATTGCAAGGAAATTGAATTGCAGGATGCACAAATCATGCTACTACAAACCAGATCATCGATGTTTAACAACTGAGGTGTATACAGGCTGTCATGCTAACCACACCCATCTTAAAATGCAGCCAGGCAAGTTTCCGGAAACTAAATTAACTAGTTCAAGACACGACAGAGAGAAGGTTATGCCACTTAACATAGATATCTAAGCTATACATGACATTATCAGAATTAAATTAAATTCAATAAGTTGGTTACCTGAATGTTTGTGATGGTGGGAGATGCAATTTTCCTAGGCTCTGATACAGAGATAACAAGCTTATATCTGAAAATAGTTACAAATAGAAATGGTTTACATATATACTGAAATCAAAGTTCATCACTAAAGCATTTTCTTGGAAATCAACAATATCCTAGATAGAATGAGAATACTCAAATCTGATTAATCTCGAAATCACACATCATCATTGCCATACTTAATTTGTAACAGAACTGTTTCTAAGAAGCCATATCACTACAACAACTCATGATAATTCAGAGAGTCATTAACAACTAATAAACTAACCCGCCTGTAGTCGCAGTAGCTTGCTGACCAAGCGCATCATTCTTCTTAACATCAGCCAACATAGCATCAGTCTCTTCATTCTCAAACGCAAAATACACCGGAAACTATAAAAATAACCAATGGTTACCAAAACGACTATCTACGACAGATCAACTTAACTAATACAAATGAAACAAAAAAAACACTCACAGGTATGTTTCCATGAACAAGTAACTTCTCAAGTTGAGCTAATAATTTCCTAAACCCATCAGTTTCAGAGATTACACTTCCAACATTCCCAGGCCTAAACGTCTGTGGAAGCAAAATCAACAATCCACCAAGAGACTGCTTTTGTGAAATGTAATCTGCAAACAAATCACAAAATCAATGTAACAAATCTAAGCCTCTCAAATCAAATCAAAGTGCGATTCAGCTATCTAACTAAATAATGAGCTAATCCACGAATCAAAATCAAATCGTACCTTGAACGAAACCAATGTCAAGCTCACGGAGAGGGAGGATAAGTACAGAACGAGATAGATCGGCGCCGCGTTGGAAGCTAAGTGAAGCAGCGTGATGGTTAAGAGAAGAAAATCGAGAACCAAAAGGAACACCGGAGATATCGTATTGGATTAAACGGTAAACATCGACAACAGTAGCGGCGTCGCAAAGCTCGACACAAGCGACGAGTATGAGCATGAGTGCTACGACGGGATAGATCGATTCGAAGACAATGGAGCGATGTTTACTGTGTTTGGATTTCTTATCATCCGCCATTGTTGGGGGGATGTGAGGTAGATCTAGGGTTTTGTGCAAAACTGTGGAAGAGATCTCGGATTTGATCGGAAGTGATGAGTTTTTAGAGTCTTAGTAGTCACCACTAGTTTTATCGTTATTTGACTTCTGGTTTTTTTCTTTTTTCTTTTTTTTTTCTTGGGGTTTTTTCTTTTTTTTTTTTATATAAGAAAATACGAGAGTCATCGATGCACGTTTATTATTATTAACTTAACAACTCAATCATTCATTTTTAACAAGTTTTAAACCATCAATTTACAACTCTACCATTATAATCTCTCAAATTTCATTCATCATCTACATTACACTTAAGGATCTTTAACAGAAAGAAAAAAAA
>VBRH01000449.1:77165-99921 GCA_014578085.1 Cardamine resedifolia | reverse complement strand
TTTTTCACTTTCAAATTTTTTTTTTTTTTTTTACAATTTTCATTCATACAAATAAAATACCCCATTCGACTTTTTGATATCGTATAATAATAATATACAAAGAAGTTTTGCGCAAATACAATCATATATTATGTACTTGTAGGGGAAAAAAAACTTCTTTTTATATAAAATCAGTTTCTAATTTGTTGGTCTACTCTTAAATATCGAGTCGAACTTTTCGTTGTACATTTAGAGCATTCAAACGATGGGGTCAATGCTATAGAATTGGCTTTTAGTTCATTTTTTTGTTTGGATAAAAAATGTTTTAGAACGTTGACATTTCTATATTTTTATATATAATTTATAAAATAAGAACTTAAAAATAGAAAGAACACTCGTAAAATGTAATTAGGAACATACTTAATAGATTTTAAAACAATTAACGTGGAGAACGTTGACAAACAAAACGAAACAAATTCGAACATACCATCCATCCTTCATATTAGCGTTCTAAATATTTAGTTGGAGACTTGGAGTTTGGCTTTTGTGGTTAAGCATTAAAATATTTAAAATTAATTAAATTTATGGTCATCCTCGTATCCTACTTACCGGTGTGTGGTTGACTAGTTGCCTCCATTTATCATATTTACATTTGATTTTTTTAATACACCTACCTAACTCTCATAAAACAAATGAAATTGGGACATCACCATTAATTAAGTCAAATCTATACGCCAATGCAAAGGGAACTATAGTTACAAGGAAACTAATTGGTGAATCGCGCATATATTGTCAGCGGAGCCGGCTTATTAAGATGGACGAATAATACGACGATCAAATTTGGAGAATTAAAATTTATAATCTAAACATAAACGTTCTTCTTAAACGTCAGGCTAAATCCTAAGTAAAGCGATTTCTTTCCTACAAAGCTGTTTAATCGAATTACCAATAGTTTCTAGTGATTAAAAGACATGCATTGTCCTTTTTGTGTGTGTTTAAGCTGATTACGGTTAAACCAAGGACAAACGGTTAAGATGAACAACTGTTAGAACTTAATAGACGGTAAGGTATGTGTCCATCAAGAGAAACAATTAAGACGAGCATTTTACTATAACCTTGTTCACGTTATAAATGATTTTTAACAAAAAAAACCATCTAATTTCACATTGAAATTAAAATCGACATCATTTTTTTTTCCAGATATTTCCAGGAGACTTTATAAAAAAACCAAAGGTTTCAACTTCAACCAGAAATGAAGAGAAGACGCCAATACCGGCGGTGGAATCAAAGATGATGGAGTTCTGGATAAGATGTTTTGTTCACCTTTGAAGAGATCTCTCACTAAGCACTTTGATTCATGGACACTAATAAATGCTTTTTCCACATTATTTCATAAACGGACCTTCACGAAATTAAAATAAAACTTTGGCTAAAAAAAAAATTTAGTATCAAATGACAACTTTGATAAGTAAATTAATTAATCAAGGAAGAACATTTAGTTATATAGGTGTAAATAAAAAATTGGGAGATTATTCTAGGTTCTTCTTCATTTGATTTTTGCTTAGAAAATTATAATCGTAATTTGTTTTCATAAAAAGGCAAATATGTAAATAGTAAGAAATAGTTTTAAAATATTGTAATAATATACTATTAATATTCTTCCATTGCATCTTTAGTGCGCAATATCACTCCCTCATCTCTCTTCCCTCTCTCTCTCTCTCTTTGTCCACCTCACACACAACCCTATAAACACGACAAGACCTCGCAAAGCCCAGCTCTTTTTTTTCTTTCTTTTCTCAAGTTCCTCACTTCTCGGATCCGGGTCCTAAATCTGGGTCAACCCTTTAAGCATCGTCGGAAATGGACCCTCCACTAGTGAACGATTCCTCCTTCTCTGCAGCCAATCCTTCTTCTTACACTCTCTCCGAGATTTGGCCTTTCCCTATAAACGACTCCGTTCGCTCTGGTCTCCGTTTAGCCGTTAATTCTGGTCGACCCTTTACTCCGTCTGAACATTCCGGCAATAAAGACGTCTCCGCGGCGGAAGAATCTACAGTCACCGATCTAACTGCAGGCTGGGGAGGTAGAAAGACTAGAGATTTGAACTCTGAAGACGATTCTTCAAAGATGGTTTCTTCCAGCAGCAGTGGTAATGAATTGGTGAGATTTTTCACTTAAATTTTGAAAAGCCCTGATTTTGATTTTGAGATTCTAGTATTGATCTGGTTTGTTGGGTCTTTTTAGTATTTGAATCTGTAACTAAAGTTTTGAATCTAGATCCTCAGCTTGGAGATGATCCAAAGTATCAATAAGTCAAAGCATAAGTCTTTGATTAAGCGGTGAAGGATTAGTTTATAGATTAGATGACTCTTATCCATTGACTTTTTGTTTGACTGAGTTGGATTGAGCTTGAGACTTTCAGTTTGATTAGATGTTGAAACGGTCACTGCTTATTGTTTCTATCTATATATCATTTTAGCTCTCTTAGATCGAGAATTTGATTTAGGATCTGTTTACTTTTTTTTAATAGAAAGAATCAGGCGATAAGAAAAGAAAAATATGTGGATCTGAAAGTGGAAATGGAGATTGTTCGATGAGACCTGAAGGTGAGACGAGTTCTGGTGGTGGTGGAAGTAAAGGAACTGAACAGAAGAACAAACCTGAGCCACCAAAGGATTATATCCATGTGAGAGCAAGAAGAGGACAAGCTACTGACCGGCATAGTCTAGCTGAGCGAGTAATTCTGCAAAATCACTAATATTTTGATCCTCAAAATGGATTATTTACAGTTACAATTTTGTTCTTGACAGGCTAGAAGAGAAAAGATCAGTGAGAAGATGACGGCTCTTCAAGATATCATTCCGGGATGTAATAAGGTACATGTTCTTTTGGTCTTGTGAATGATGCTCTGTTGTTATTTTTCTAGCCTTTAAACATTCAACAAGCTATTTCCTTTGATTCAGATAATCGGAAAAGCCCTTGTGCTCGATGAGATTATCAACTATATTCAGTCATTGCAGCGGCAAGTTGAGGTAAAACGTCTGTAACTCCTCTCTGTTATATGTTGCTATTTTACATGCCTAAACATGGAATTTGGTCTACAGTTTCTATCAATGAAGCTAGAAGTTGTAAACTCGGGTGCAAGTACTGGTCCAACAATTGGAATTTTTCCTTCCGGAGATGTAAGTCTCAAATCTGATAAAAACGTAGAAAAATCTGATCTTTCTTTATCGAAACTAGTAAATCTAAGCTCTTGATGTTGTAGCAGCTCGGGACTTTACCGATTGACGTTCATCGAACTATATATGAACAACAAGAAGCTAACGAAATCCGAATGTCACAACCAGAGTGGCTCCATATGCAGGTTGATGGGAGCTTTAACCGAACCACATAAAAAAAAAATCTCTTTGATTGATGGATGTGTTTTGTAGGCAGTAAAAAATGGATGCAACCCTTCAATTTTTTTCTGTGTGTGTATCATTTTGTACTGTCAAAATCATCAGAAGATAGATCTGAGAGTGACCGGAGAAAGATTAACACTTTATAAAAACATTGTTGTATTGTCTGCTATAACTTGTAACAATTGATTCAGTGACAGAGATCTCATATGTTTCTCTCAAAATCTTATCTCCTTCGTACAGTCTATATGTTATGATGAATCAATGATACGTTTTTTTAATCTATTGCAACAACTGAAAAGTAAAAGCTCTAATCTTCAAAATAAAAAGGGAGGAAGGATTTGACTTAAAGTCAAACTAGTTAAATCTAACGGCTGAGATTCTCTCTTCTTCATCCCCTTTCAGATCAAAATCCGAAATTTCGATCTCTTTCTCTCTCACTCGAGTTGAGGGGCGCCAAAAAAAAAAAACCCTTTTGACAAAGAGGGAAAAAAAGTTAATTTTTTTTTTCCCCTTGGGCGAAATCAATTAGACAAAATCCCGAATTTGAGCTGGGCAATTTCTTCTCTTTCTCAATCTCGGTCTTTCTCTTTGGTTGTTTCTCTCGTGATTTGGTCGGCCCTACGAGCATAAAGGCGCAAGGATTTAGCTATGGAACATCAAAACGCGGTCAAAGAAGCCCTAAACGCACTGTATCATCACCCGGATGATACAGTGCGTGTGCAAGCTGATCGCTGGCTCCAGAACTTCCAGGGAACTCTCGATGCTTGGCAGGTCAGTTTTTGTTTTTGATTTCAATGTTATTTTTTCTCAGTTGGGTATAATCTCATTTAACCTGGATTTATCTGTGTTCGATTTGTTCGTCCTTGTTTTGTAGCACTTGTGCTAGAGTTTTGTTATTTGATTGATTCTGAGTTACTTTAGACTATGTAGGTGCAAAAAGTTTCATGCTCTAGTCAATTTTGTATCCTCGATTCGAGCATATATCTCGAATTTCAATCTGAGTGGAGGGCTTTGAATATGATAAAATACAATTTAGTTCAATTTTGCATTCTTCTGTAGCTGGTTTGAAGAAGTATGTGTAGGGCGTATGAATAGATCTACCTTGTTACAGCAACGATTTGCTAGTTTTTATGAGCTCTTCTAATAGCCTTTTAGACCCATGATTGTTGATTCCGAGAAGAGGAAGTGTTGGTGGAACAGTTTTACAATTTTTCTGACTCTGTATTGTTGTATGTATTATAGGTTGCGGATAATTTACTTCATGATTCTTCCAGCAATTTGGAAACTTTGATATTCTGTTCTCAGACCCTTCGAAGCAAGGTAAATGCACTTAAAATTTTCTGTAAATCGTCATTCATTTATCACGCAATCTTTGAGACTGCACTGTCTTGACATCTAGTCTTTCTTACTTGAAGGTTCAACGAGATTTTGAAGAACTACCACCTGGGGCTTTTCAGAAGCTTCGGGAATCATTAACTGTAAGTCTATGTTCCATTAAGTTTTTTTTTTTTTTTCATGAGTTATAGGGTTTCTGAATATTTATGTATGTTTGTTCCTTTGAACAATAAGGTAATTGGAATCTCAGTCGAACTAGTTTTTTGCCACTATGTATTCTGGCATCTAGGTTTTACCAGGATTTCGTTATTCAGCCTATAATTGGGGGCAAAATGTATTCTTGGTATTTGGGCTAGTATGTCCTTAGTGTGCCGGACAAAAGTTGACTTTTGTTATTTTCTCAAATGCAGACATTGTTAAAAAAGTTCCACAAAGGCCCTCCAAAAGTTAGGACCCAGGTAAGCTTCAGAAATCGATGTCCATTATGCATATGTGGGAATTTGCTGTTGTGTGTAAAAATTCATGTACTTTGTGCCGAGTTATCTTATTCAAGTATTTTATATTGTAGATTAGTATTGCTGTTGCTGCCTTGGCTGTACATGTTCCTGCGGCAGATTGGGGAGATGGTGGTATAATTAGCTGGCTTAGGGATGAGATGAATATGCATCCTGAATATGTGCCCGGTTTTTTGGAACTCTTGACAGTTTTGCCCGAGGTAGAGTATTTTCATTCATTTGTTTAACTGTTTATCTCTCTCAGTGATTCAAGCAAATTCATGTAACCGGCTATATAGATATGAAAGGCCTTTTTTTGGTCGGACTTGGATCTGCTTACATCTTAGCTATACTGGTATCGCTGACCTCAAATTGGGTAGACCTAAGCTTAAGGTTGATGATGTTTTTGGAGAATATTCTGTATCTTTTTACTGTTAGCGTATCTATTTCTAAGTTGCATTCTATCTTACTCTTTAAATGTTATTTCAATCCCTTAAGTAATGGCTGGAGACCTTGTCATTTCCAAGTAAGCTATTTTGCATGCTCCTATCTGCAGAAAATGTTGATAGTTTATTTGTAACTATATGAAATTCTATAGTGTTTTCCCAAATCTCTACCACATTCTTTCTACCTTTCCCTTTCATTCTCTTTAGGGAAGTTTAAATTTAATCTAGATGGTTATATGATGCCTTGATTCTACTGTCCTTCTTGCTCTGACCAGGAAACGTTTAACTACAAAATAGCTGCTCGTCCGGATCGACGACGTCAATTTGAGAAAGAGCTTACTTCTCAAATGGAAGCTGCTCTTAGTATCTTAACAGCATGTTTGAATATAACCGAACTTAAGGAACAGGTCAGAGCTTATCTTTCATATAGAGTCGTGACATAGTTTGTTATTCACTTTTGATGATCCCTCTGTAGATTCATTTTAAATAACCATCTTTTATGTTTCTGATGCATTGTTGTGTTTTCTTACTTTACGCTGAGTTCTGCTTGCTTTACCAGTAGAGTTTTTGTTTGCCTTGTAAAATCAACGTTGCAAGTTTCATGTAAAAGCTTGATTACATCTTCGATTTTCACTCACCTGCCAAACTTTTACATTTCTTCTTGCATTATTGTTAGCTTCTGAAAATGTCCCGAGCTCCTGACTTCAGGATAGAATTCGTTTGTGTGTGTGTGTGTGTGTGTGTTGGACCAGCTAGTGTCTTTGGTATACAAGGGGTCACTTATTGTCAATTGTCTTCTTTTGTGATTTTGGAATATCAGGTTCTCGAGGCATTTGCTTCTTGGCTCCGTCTTAGGCATGGGTATGCTCCTGTCTTTTCCTTTTCTATCTCCAGTTTTAGAACAAAAGCTCGTCTAGATTAGATATTCATTGCGAGTTCATCAGAATGAATTTCAAACACTCAATGTATTGTGATTAATGGCATCTGATATAGCATGTTTTACTATATGGGTCACAGTTTTTGTCCTACATAGAATCTCTTAGACACAGAGCTAAGTTTATTTGATTCATAGCTGTTAGTTGCTCCTTGCTAGCCTTCACTATTTTCACCAATTCAACTTAGCAACAATGGTACTGACAGAGTTTTATGCTGTTGAACTTTTTTGGGGGGGGGTCTGTTTCAGGATTCCTGGAGCAGTGCTTGCGTGTCATCCATTGGTGCATGCAGCTCTCTCAAGTTTGAACTGTGATCCACTCTCAGAAGCATCTGTGAACGGTATACTTGTTGGAAAAGTTAATATGTGCATAGGCCTTTAGAGTCTTAGAGATACTTCCTATTGATATTTTTTGGCCTGGAAAATATTGAAATATCTTTACTTAACAAAGACTATTTATGGATGAGTTATCTTGTGAAACTATTTCTAGTATTGGAACTCAATGAAAGCTGTGAAATTATTAGTGTACCTGTTATCTCATAGTTGGAATATCCTTAGTTCGAGATTTGCAAATAGAGCTTCTAAAAATTTAATGTTAAGATTTTCTTATTGAATTCTGGAAATTAGTGTTGGGGATGCATACTGTATTGCCTCAAGATGTTTTTTCACCTTCATTATAAGGGGCAAGGTTTTTTTTTTTGTTTTAATCAAATAAAAATGCTTTCTATTAGTTTTCAATTTACAAGTCAATGGTTCCTTCTCGAATCTAGAATTCATTATTAGAGTATTAATAGATAAACTTTATTTTCAACTTTGCAGTTATCTCTGAATTGATACATCACACAGCATCACCAAGTTCTGGTGGTATTTCTGCGCAAACACCCTTGATTCAAGTTATTGTGCCTCAGATTTTAAGTCTTAAGGCCTATCTAAGAGATTCTTCAAAGGTATTGTTTACCTTTTGTATTGATATAGGCAAGTTGATGGCTGAATCTGCTTGATATTAAGCTTTGTTATTTCACATATTTCCTGTTTCACTGGTCTGCGGCTTGAACGACTATGATTCTGTTGCTCATTGACTTGGTCTCCATTAAAGGAAAAAGTTATCCGATGCATCAGATAATAAGAAGCTGATTAAACTGTAACCCTAAAAGGGTGATTTTATATTTATATGATTAAAGATATACCTCACAATTTGTTGTAATTTTTGGCATGTGCTTGTGTTTTTTCTTTTGCCTCTTACAACTATTTCACTCTCAGGATGAAGAAGATGTCAAAGCCATTGGTCGATTATTCGCTGACGTAGGCGATTCATATGTAGAGCTGATTGCTACTGGTATACGGCCTCATTTATGCTACTCTTCCCTGTTGTTTCCATTTCTTTTCTCTTGACTGCTTTTGGTATGAAAAATCCTTTAGTTGGTAATCTAATATGTTCGAAGGTATTATTTCTGACCTCTAGGTTCAGATGAATCAATGGTTATTGTGCATGCCCTTTTGGAAGTTACTTCACACCCGGAATTTGATATAGCCTCGATGACCTTCAACTTTTGGCATAGTCTTCAACTTACGTTGACAAAGAGGTAATTTCAGCCTTGTCTATATTTGGTGGGTGCTCCTACTGTCATATTCTGAGAGTGTGATTTTTAATCTATCAGGGATTCTTATATTTCCTTGGGTAGTGAAGCATCCATTGAAGCTGAGAGAAACCGTAGACTGCATATCTTCCGGCCAGCTTACGAGAGCCTTGTATCTTTGGTGAGTATGTTATCAGATACTCCTCAAGTTCATTTTTGTTAGCCACTCTAATGTTTTACTCTTTCAAGAACATTGTAAGCCTTTATTGGTTTGCTCTAACCCAGAGAGACGAATTGATTTCTGATCCATGTGTGACTTATGTGTTTACTAATACTGTTCTATGAAAATGCTGGATTGCTACAGTTTTTTTATGGATCATCTTTTGGTGAAAAACAGAAAAATTAGATGGATTATTGTATGCTCTGCAGTTTATTTCACCGATACTTTTTTTTTTTTTTCTATTCACAGGTTGGCTTCAGAGTTCAGTATCCTGAAGATTATCAAGGCCTCTCATATGAGGATCTTAAGGAATTTAAGCAGACTAGATATGGTAATCATAACTGCATCTGGCTTGTTCTCAGATGCTTTCTAAATAGATCAACCATACCCTGGATTTTCTAAGTTGATTGCTTAGCACTGTTGTTCTCCCTTTGTTTTCATCCTTTACACTTGTTTCCTAAAGCGGATAGAGTATTGTTCTTCTGAGGTTATTGGTTGTTTTAGTCACTCAGCTTTGTTAGAGTGCTGTATCTCGTGGTGTCTCTTTTGATTGACTTCTTCCTCTTACATTTGTTGATATGTACTACTAATTGTGCTCTTAATCATCTCTGCTGGGACCAATTGCCTCATTTTCTTGTTTACTTCATTGAACCGTTACTCTGACAATCCAACTTTACTGATGAATTTTGTGATATTTTCAGCTGTTGCAGACGTATTAATAGACGCAGCGTTAATCCTGGGAGGGGATACAACTCTTAAGATTCTCTATATGAAGCTCCTTGAGGTTTGTGGTTTGAATGACCAGGCGTGCTATTTGTTTTATAATTAAATAAAAAACAAGCACTGGGAGATGCTGAATGAGCATTGTTATATACAGAAAAATTCAAATACGATCAATGTTTAACACAATTAGGCTTATCAGCACCAAACAGTTACATTTATTTACATCATTTAGATTTTCAGCATTTTTGACATTTGTGAAATTTGTACTTAGGCCAATACTCAGACAGGAAATGATTTTCAAGAATGGCGTCCAGCAGAAGCTATTTTGTTCTGTATTTGGGCAATATCAAATTATGTTTCGGCTGTTGAAGCTGAAGTGATGCCCCAGGTCTGTATTATACATAGTTCCTCCTTGCTACTTCTGCCAATTTCTTTGTGTTTTGTTTTGCTATGAAATATGGGTTTGCCATATTGTTACCATGTCATGAAAGGCTTGTAGGTCCGTGTCTCATAAATTCTGTGTGTTTAACGTTTTGAATGGCTTTATTTGGATTCTGCTCTAACTCTATTAGTTGTATCATGCATGGATATTTCACTCTCTTACATTCTGCTTTCAGGTGATGGCATTGCTTCAAAATCTTCCTCAGCAAGCGCAACTACTTCAGACAGGTAAATCGGTTTTCTTTCTAAGCTATTATATGTAGAAAGTGAATAGCTGCTTGGTGGAGACCCCTAGCGTATGCTCTGAAAAAGCTTTCCAATTTATGCTTAATTCTTTCCTAAATGGATTGCAAATGTGTCTGAAGCTTTTTCTCTAATGACGAAGCATATGCTTCCCTATTTGATTTCAGCATGCTTACTTGTTGGAGCATATTCAAAATGGCTTAATGCTGCACCAGCTAGTGTTTCAATATTGCCGTCGATCATTAGAATTCTAATGAGTGGAATGGGCACATCTGAAGATTGTGCAGCCGCTGCAGCTTTGGCATTTAGACATATCTGTGACGGTATTGTATTCGCTCTCACAAACTTGACTCCTTATTTATTTATTTATTTTCTCTGCATAATCTTGATATTATGACAAGTATACATATGCTACAAATCTGCCTATCTTCTTTCTTTGTTGTTTCCCGACTGTGACCATGACAAAGATATTTTGGTTTTAGCATTGGTGTTTGATTTAAACCAACAATCTGATGGTTACATAGGATTAAATTAGCTCCTCTTTTATAAATATTGTTCTTCCAGGGTTGCTTTTTGAGGTTTATTTTCTTGATTTCTTCTGGCAGAATATTGCTAAGTAGTTTCATGGACTACACAAATTCAGGAAATCAATTTAATATTTATAACTTCTTCACTTGCAAACTAAATTTTGGTTGTTAGTTTTCTCTTAGGAAGTATGACGTTCTCACCTCTGTAAAATTCAATTGAATTGTGCATACTGACCTACTTCAAAGATGGCAGCTAGTCGAATGGTCTGACTGGAACCTACGCTAACGGATCTGACTTCAACTCTACTGAATTGCTAGCATATAGGATACATTGCAATACTGGCAAGTATTTGGAATTTTGTTAAATGCTTTCCTTGGAATGAACTCTGTTTTCCAGTTTTTTATTTTTCTTTTTAAACGTCAATTACGATTATCAAATTGTTTACCATACTGATAGTAAATTAAAACTTGTACCTATCTAACAGCTAATGCTCTTTAAATGTTGTCTTTCCTCTTCTCCCCAAAATGAGAGATACAGGAAGGTGTTTTGTGTTGAAACTGATATGCACATATTATATTTGGTGTATTCTTCTTATTAGCTCAAAATGTTACTATTTTGTTTTCGTAAATATCTGACGCCTGTTTAAATAATGTTTAATTGTAGATTGCCGAAAAAATCTTTGTGCGTATTTTGAAGATTTGTTTACAATCTATTGTATGGCAATTAATGGCGGTGGTGGTTATAAAGTCTCTGCTGAGGATTCACTAAATCTTGTTGAAGCTTTAGGGTATGGAGTCAACTAAATGATGGAATAGATCTTATTTGTGTGTCATTGACATAGCTAAATTTTGATTATGCAGTATGGTTGTTACCGAGCTTCCTTTAGATCAGGCCAAGGGTGCTCTTGAAAAATTATGCTTTTCTGCTGCCTCTCCTCTAGAGGTTTGCCATCTTGACTATTTGCATAGTTGTTTGATATATCGTCAGACTTATAATGATGGGAACTGTAAATCTGTAAATCAGGAAGCAGCGAAAGAAGATTTGGACAAGAAGCATGCACGTGAATTAACTGTTCATATTGACCGGTTTGCCTTCCTCTTCAGGTTTGTGTAATATCTCAATAATTCGATATATCTTCATGTGTTTTGTTTAGTCTTACTAATAGATGCTACCACCTTAGGTATGTGAACCACCCTGAAGCTGTGGCTGCTGAGATTAATAAACATTGGGCTCTTTTCCGAGTTATTTTTGATGCGTAAGTGAATCTAGACCCATGATGATTCTTTAAATTACTTTTTGTGTAGTCTCTTACTTTGAAATGGTTTTCACTCCAGTCGTCCTTGGGACATGAGGACTATGGAAGCTCTATGCAGAGCATGCAAATATGCTGTGAGTTTCACTTCCTTTTTCTTTACCTATCTGCTTTCTGGACATTCCTGAACACCATCGTTTTGAAGTCTTTATGCTACCTGTCTGTATGAACATAAGAAAAGATCTAAAACTGTTTGTCGGATGATAATTTTAATAGAGGATACTTCACTAAGAGGAGGCAATGGTTGGAGTTATGTTTGTAGGTACGTACTTCTGGAAGATACATAATTAATACAATTGGAGAAATGCTGGCAAAAATTCAATTCCATTATCAGCAGCATCATCAGCCATGCTTTCTATACCTATCCAGTGAAGTTATAAAGGTAATTTGTGTTCTTTTCATTCAATGGAATGCTTATAGAAAACCTTTGGAGAATATAATCTTTGTGGGATTTGCAGATTTTTGGTTCTGACCCATCTTGTGCTGACTACTTGAAGAACCTGATTGAAACTCTCTTTTCACATACAACATGTCTTCTGACAAGTATCAAGGTTTGATCATTTCACTTAGTAGTATATTATCTTCAAGTTCTTAGTTTTGATATCCTCTGTGGTGTCTGATTCTCTTGTTATTCTTACAGGAAGTCACTTTGAGACCAGATATAGCCGATGATTGCTTTTTGTTGGCGTCTAGATGTCTTCGCTACTGTCCACATTTATTCATTCCTTCTCCTATATTTCCACCTCTCGTAGATTGCGCAATGATTGGAATCACAGTGCAGCACAGGTTTACCCTCTCTCTCTAGTGTTATTCATCATAAGCTTTTTTCCCTGAGGGTTTTGAAATTGATGTAAACTATGTCTTTTAAACTTTTTTCTAGAGAAGCCTGCCACTCGATATTGACCTTTTTATCCGACATTTTTGACCTCGAGAAATCTGTGAATGAAGAACAGTTCGTACTAATCAGGGAAAATATCATTATTCCTCGGGGAGCTACAATCACCAGAATATTGATATCCTCAATAGCTGGGGCACTTCCCAGTTCTCGGCTAGATACGGTAAATTTAGGAATCTATCTTTTTGCTGCATTTGGAGTGTGATGTTTTTGGTGTTTGAAAAGTGTATTCTTTTGTTTTTTGTTTCGGGTTTTGGTTAGGTAACATACTCGCTGCTAGCTCTGACCAGAACATACAGGTTACAAGCAGTGGGTTGGGCTAAGGAAAGTGTTAGCCTGATACCTCGAACAGCCGTGACAGAGACTGAATCTACCAAGTTCTTACAAGCATTATCTGATGTTGCTTATGGAGCAGATGTGAATTCTCTGATAGGACACGTTGAGGAACTCTCAGATGTTTGTCGCCGTAACCGTACTGTTCAAGATCTTGTTCAGGCAGCTTTGAAGCCTCTTGAGTTGAATCTGGCTGCTGCTCCTGTATCATAGGGATGATGAAAAACAAAGAAAGAAAGAACGAAAAAAAAAGAGTGAGAAGAGCCATCAAAGAAGGTCAATTTTTGCATAGACCTCTATTTGATGGTTTGAGAAGATGAGATATTTGATGGATTTGTGACTGTTTTAGCTGTTCATAAAGATTTTTTTTCTTTATTCACTTCTGGTGTGAGCCGTTGTTCCATTGTTTTGGCCGGTTTATTTCCAGTGCGAAGAACCAAACTCTTCTATTTTAATTTAAACCGGGTGAGAGATACAGAAGGGATCCTTGACCCACCCTTCAAGGATTGCTATGATTTTGAGTGGGATCATATACAAAAAAGCATCGATTTTTTTTTCTTTTTTGTCACTTCTGTTTTAACTTGCACATCATCCTCAAGCCCTTGATGTTTCAATTTATGATGAAATCAAATCAATAAATTGCTCCAACTCTGTTACAAAATCAAATCTTGGTTAAAGAAGTTATCAAGTGGCCAATATTGTAATGTAATTGACAATAACAGAAAATAACAGAACTCGGATGCTTCACTTTTTAAAAAAATTTCCCATCCAGTAGATGTCATGATTATTATTTTTCTTCACTGTTTTCACTTTTTACAAGATTCTTTTGTCTTTGCTTTGTCTAATTAACAATGCAACAGAGTAACTTGAATTTATGTGTTTACACTTTTCACTTGATTACTACTGTCTTGTTTTAAGCTCACTTAACGTTGGTGATCATCAGCTTAACTATATGCTTTCACTCTAAAAGTCACTTTATAACACCATTCATCGAGCATTATTATGTTAAGCTCTGATTTGTTGAGTTTACTCTCAAATACCTCTTTCTAATTCAAATTTCACGTGTTTTTAATTCCTAGCAAAAGTTAGAGGATAAAGTAATCTCAAGAACAAACGTATTGTTTTCAGAAGTTTATATCACGTATAGCTTAACCCTTGGGAATATTCCTGACAGAAATTAATGATATAATTATTTATTGAGCATTAAGATGCCCATACTCAATTATGTATTTATATTATAAATCAATAATCGGTGATGTGTAAAGTTCTCTTATTTAATTTTTAGACGTACTAAACTAAACTATTCAATTTCCCATGAATTCACAATGTGACACAATAATCAGTGTAAGCAAATATTAAATTAGTTGAAGAGTTATAAATCTATTATCGTGTTGAAGTAAAGAAAGAAAAACAGGTGTGCCAACTACTTCAATTATTCAGTCCGTGAAGTTATTAGAAAAAGGCAGCAATTTGATCAACTTTTTCTTAAGAATTATTGTTGATTTAAAATTGCTCTATATTTAAACTCACAAAAATAAATAAAAAATAGCAAACACTTCAACTGTTACAGATTTTATCAATTCATCGTTTGTGATTATATTACATGAAAATTAAAATTCATTTACTTCATAACACAAACTCGCCAAGAAAAAAAGAAGCAACATGTCCGAAAATTCAGCAAAGAAGTGGTTGGAGACAGTAAAGATATCTTTGATCTCAAAGCTTTTTTTTCCTAAAAAAAATTAGTAAAACATATATTCAAGGAAAAAGAAACACTAAAAGAGTGGAGAACTTGGGGGGTAGTAATATATGTAGCTTAGTAATCAGTATGAATCACCACTTTCACATTGTGGTTTTTTCTTAAGTCTCATAAACTTTCAAGGTATTTCATTTCTCTTCGTCCCTCAATTATGAGGCATACCTGCACAATCAAAGAACTATATTCTTAATTACACAAGAACATTGACTCAGAATCAACATAACACAACTTATTTACCTGCAGATCCCATATCTGGTCGAATTTCAGCTAATGGGTTGACTATAAATCCAGCACCGCCATTAAACCGTTGTCTCGAGTCTTGTATCTCGATGGTTTGAGCATTTCTGTTCCTATAAGTGGACAGCCTCGGTGCCTTTGAATCGTGTTTCTTCCAGAATTTGGATCTCATCAAACTTCCAGAAGGAAGGAGACAACACTTGCTTCTGCGTGAACCATTACTCATTCTCCCATTTGAAACCGCTAAGTCATAAGATATCTCATCCAGCGCAAGTTCTAAGCCCTGAACTCGAGTTTCCAGACCACGCATTCCGTGTTCTGAGCTCCCAACAAATCTCTTATGAAAACAAAAAACATAGAATGAGTATCAGGAATTATAGCAATCTGGATGTTAATAAAGATAATCATCATCATGTTTTCAAGGAACAAACCTGAAGGAGATCCATTAGATTGGATTGCTGTTGTTCAATCTGAACCAGCTGATTACGAATCAGAGATATATCTTCAAGCCCTTTGCAGTTATTACTATTCTGATTTTCAGACAAAACATGATGTCCTGCTGGCATTGTAACACAGGGTGGTGGGATATTACCAGTAAGAGAACTGGAAACACCGCCTGACTTCTGCATCTTATCGTGACTAGAATGACTCGTTTCCTTTGCGTTCTCGTTATGGTCACGATGTTGTTCGTCTTCAATGGGAATACTAGCTCCTCCAGCTTTCCAGTCCAATCTTCTCCTTACGCTTGGTTTTGTATTCGATGCTGTTAGACTGGTTTTCTTCTGATCAATGCTTTTTCTGTTAGTATGTTTCTTAGCCGTGGTGGCAAGTGAACTCCCCGGTGGAGTCGATCTATTAACCAGATGAGTTCTTGATTTAGCAGCTGTTGAACCAACTCTAGAGCCTGAAGGGTATCGTCCATCACTTGCATCACCTAGAATCAATCAAACAAGAGAAGTAAGCAACCAAAGATCTTAGCAACGAATCCGCACAAGGATCTAACCAAGATAGTATTTTGTACTAAACAAGAAAAAGTTTCCTGATTTAGCTAAGATCTAAGAAGATACCTTTAGAAGAAGCATTAGATCTGGGTGGAGATACATCTTCTGATAAATCTGGAACTTGTTTCCATGCCTCCATCATCTGATTCATCACCTCTCTCACAGCTTTCACCTAAACAATCAAAAATTGAAATCTGTGATCACGTTTGAGCTAAATCTTACATTCAAATGAAAATTCAAGATTCAAGATCAAGAAAGCACCATACCTTATCGTATTTCCTAGTTTCGAAGATCTTCAAGCATTTAGCTTTGAACTCACCTAACTCATTTCTCTCCATTGTAGCTAACCTGCCCAAGGCTTCAGCGGAGGCTTTCCTCGCCGCCCAATCTTCACTAACCAAGAAGCTCAATAAGCAATCAACTAGTCCTTTCAATCCACCGGAGCTCGAAGTGGTTCCAGACACACCACCAGCACCAATCACACTTCCGATCACAACAACTCCCGCCGATTTCGCCTTAAACGCGTTACATTTCACCAGCTTCTCAAGTCTAGGCAAAAGTGTCTGCCCTAACCGAACCGGATCCGGATCAGAAGCCGCATCAATCGCCGCCGCGAGGCAAAGCGCTGCTCCGATCTGCGCATTAACCTCTTGCTCTGTGAAAAGCGTGTCCGCTAACGGCTTCATAAACGCCGAATAAAACGGAGGCTTCGTAGTGCGTGAAGAGATCGCCGACACGGCCGCTACGCAAGTTGATCGGATAGAAGAGTCAGGATCACGGAGGCGTCTCGTGATTCGAGTGAGGATCTTAGAGAGGAAAGGAGATAGAGAATTGGGAGGAAGAGAAACTGATAAAACGGCGAGCAAGTGAATACAATGCTTACGAACCGCCGGTTTATCACCGGTGTCGACGGAGAGAATAATGGAAATAAACGACTGGAGATTCCCGGAGGAGGAAGTATCAATCTGTCTAGCCATCAAATCGAGCTCTCGAGCAGCCATTGTGAACGTATCTCTATCTCCGAGCTTGGTTAACAATACAGACATATTTTGCTTCGTATTCTTCGTCGCCATTTCTAATTGCTTAAGGATTTCTCCGGTGACGGTCTGGGGGATCAGTGATGCGGCGGAGACGGTGGTGGATCTGGCGGAATAAAAGGTGGCAGTGGCATTAGTGTAAAATAAAAGTGGATAAAAGAACTTGACGGTGGTCGGTTAATTATAGACGGTTAGAGTCGGTGACGAGTGAGTTAGAGCTTTAATCGTTCTGTGGTGTGTTTCTGTGATCTTTATAACCGACCGTATTAAATTAAGAGGTGCGAAATTGCTTAATAGAGATGATGACCTGAAACGATGCCGTTTCTTCAGGTGTCTCTAAAATAATCACGCCAGGGGAACATGTCATGATGTGTGTGTGGTACTCCATAAGAATGATCGCTTCGTTTTCCTAAATTATTAATTTAGAAAAAAGTTAATAATTCGAAACACAAAAATACATTTCCAAAAAGATTTTCTAAGCATTATGACGCTGATCATATAATTCTTTGTAAAATGTAAAGTGTGATAGTTGTAAGGAATAGTTGAATGATGGATTTAGTCTAACTGTTATACTTTACGTTGATTATTAAAAGCAGTAATCGTATGGTTAGCTATAATAGAATTGAGGGTTTATTTTACGAAAGTGCACACCTACCAATGTCATAAATTGATAGAATTTCGACAACGTATCAAACTATGAGTACAAATGTAGATAAAATAAAACATATGAATTGTAGCTTTCAAACATCAATATGTGTAAATCAAGCAAAAGAAACTTGATTTGTTGGGCTTCTTTGTAATACGTTCCTCAAGGTGGTTCAACTAATACTTAAATCATTTTATATTATATCTTTGGTGAACCATATATTATCAAATGGGAGCATGAAAGCTCTTTGTGCTTGTTTTTATTAGTGTAGCTACAGTCAATTAATTTGCATGATGTGTGAAGAACGTGTGGGGAAGATGTTCTTGTTTAGTCATTATTAGGTTGAAATTTGTTGATGTTAAATCTAGATTTCGACGATGGGGACATAAAGTCTAATAATTTCTATTATTCTCATCGTTGTTTTATAATTTAAATTCAAATTCAGTAGTATGCAATATGCATGTGTCTTATAGATAACATAAAAAAAAAAAAAAATTGGATTTCGATTTGAAAATAAGAGGTTAATCTTTGATTATCTACAGAATGGAGGGGATACAAATAAATGAAAGCCTCAAAGCAAAGCAAAATGAACATATGGTAGAATTGGAGTATTTTTTACTTAAAAGAAAAAGCAGAGATTCCACAACGGCAAAAAAAAAAACAGAAAAACCTGTGTTTGGTTTCCCTCGGCAGCGTCTTTTTCTTTTTGTCAACTTTAATAGATGCCATGAGCATTGAGTAAACAAAACATTATTGTGAGATTATTAAAAAAAGAGCATTGAGTAAACAAAACATTATTGTGAGATTATTAAGAAAGAGGTAATGTACAAAAAAAGAAAAAGGCATACAAAGACAAGAAGAGTCAAGAGTTTTTAACTGCAGCCAAAGCTTCTTTTCTCATTACAGCTTTGACAAAAAATTCATAGCAACATCCTGAAAGAAAGAAAAAAAACAAGTAAACAAAGACACGAGATAAAGCACAAACCGGATTTCTGAGTATGTCGCGATGTGGAATCCCCGACGGCTCATTGATAAAGCATCACCCGTTTTCTGCAAATTTTCAAAGGGGAAATTGTCACACATCAAATGGAAAAATAAATCCATCAATAAATCGATTAACAAGATTCGATCCAAACCCATGCCCAGAGGAGTCTTGAAGATCACAGGGAACAAAAAAAACAAAACAAAACTTCTCTCCGGTTCGTAGTATTAGTTGGAAGTATTTCGAATTTCCGATATGAGCTATATACTTTTGAACTATTCTATTTTGACCCCAAACAAACTATGTGACAAGATTCAACATCCAGATTATATTACTCGAGCCAAAATCCTTCTTTCTGTCTCATTATCAAAGGTTTAATGTCTTTCAATTCTAGAATTATAGTATAATCTCATTTTATTCAAAATTTCAATCTATTTGGTTTCCCTTAACCTGAAATTCCAATAAATTTTTTGGTACTGATCACAGAGATTATAGAAGACCCTGTTTTTGAAGCTTTCAACAAAAAATGAAGCTGTCCTAACATATATTCATCACATCTTCAACACAAAGATGGAAACAACAAATGAAGAAGAAGAAGAAGAAGAAGAAGAAGAAGAAGAAGAAGAAGAAGAAGAAAGAAAACTCCTTTTGAACGCCTCCGGAAACCCGAGATTCACAACGCTTTCTCGAGTATATATATACACACACAAGAATCTGTCCAGGGCGAGTCGTTTTGCTTGTTTTTGCCTACTAACTCAGTTCACATTTTTCCTAACTGTAACATTCTTGAAAACAGAGAGCCATTTCGAGACACTGAAAAGCTTTGTCCATCTTCTGCTGTGAGCCTTACCGACCGAAGCATTCTTCTGTGACATGAATCCGTCTAGCGCACTCAGCAAATCAGGTTGCGGTTCGTCTAAGCCTAGAATCTGAGAGCAATTCCAGAGATTAAAATCTTCATATAAACCTTGATGAGCAGCTTCCATGTCTACATCATCACTGTACTGGCCACTACCTTCTGCTGTGTTGTGAAGATTTGGCACAACACTGTAGTATCCGTCCAAACTCGTCAAACTCATACCCGAATAATCAATCCCGACATTGCTTTGAGACGCCGGGACGTTGAGAAAGTTCCTAATCATGGAAACCTCATCATCATACGATACTACTTCATTATGATGATTCAATGCAACAATTACCATCTCCTCAGCTTGAGCCTGAATCAGAAACAATAAAAAAACTTATGAATAACATACAGTAAATAGAAGAGAAACTAAGTCAAATCCGTAGAGAGCGAGAGAGGATCAGTGCCTTTTCAATCTCAGATAACTTCTCAACAGGAATATACTGAAGATCCACGAGCAGTCCAAGCACTTGAGCTACGACATTGAAGACAACAGCTGTTTTCTTCTGGAATCCAAGAGGTTGGTATACATGGACGCTATGATCCAGAACACATGATCGAGCATGGTCCAAAGTTACTTCCCACATCTTTGAAGACATACCCGTACCAAGAATCTTCAAGAACATCAAAAATCATCAACGGAAGAGAATGGATTACAAACCATTACTGACCAAACAAAAAATTCAAGTCTGCAAAAGTATAAAAGTCTTTATTTGTGGAAGGTTTAACTCCACGAAACCACAGATCGTTTATAGAAAGGAAGACGAATCTTACTTGCCGGAGTTTTGAAGAGTTTAAATGGAAATATGTTAGGAAATCCTTGACTGTGTTTATATTTGACCAATTGAGTCGTTTGTGAAATGCTCCATCTTTCCCTATCTTTTCCAATCTCCACACATCATCAAATAGAGAAGGAGGATGATGCTTTTTGTACACTACAAATTGAGAAAGAAAGAAACCAATTCTTTTAGTTTACAGAAAATATGACTTTATCTCTAAATCTTATGAACCATGCCATAAAAGGGTACAAAATTGGTTCAATGATACACAATGTGAGAGAATAAACTAACAAGAATAACTTACACTCTCCTCGGTGATCCCTTACGACAAAGGAATCTGTTATTGCCTCTCTAACTTTGACAAAATCAAATTGATCCACCATCCGTACCCCGAGTCTGAACTTCCTGCTCCTAGTCCAGCTAGAGTTATCTGTAAATGAAATTTCATCCATAACACCGATGCCATCATTAAGCACAGCAATTACATTCCCACTGAGTAGAGGTTTCTTTCCTTCTCTTTCTCTTACAATATTATTCCTGATATCCTCAGCTGTCCAATCACTATCAAAATCACCCTCAACGACAAAAATTTCGAGTTTCGCAGATGATGCAGGACCAGAAGAGACAATTTGACCAGTTGAAGGGTCGATTAATCCAACTCTTATAGCTTGGCCTTCATCTCCTTCTATCCGAGCTGAAGTAAACACAGGAAGTGATAGATTGTTCAAGAACTTTAACTGTAGAATCCTTGATTCCAAAGGGTGAATCTCTTTCTCACAAATCCTGAACAAACATGAATACGGCAAGAAAGTGTTTAAAACAGACCAGCCTGAGAATATAATATTTATCTTGAAAAGCAGTTTTACCATTTGATGCCTGTTAGATGCTTTCCAAGAGCCAATTCAACTTCTTCTTTGACCTGTTCCAAGAGAGATTCATAAATAAATTGCTAAAATAGACACACAATCCTAGGAGAAAGGTGCTATATTCTTTTTTTTAACATGATTACGTACCACTTTACGAATCAAGGGCTCGAGAACGGGTTCGAGAAAATGTTTGACAGTTTGCAATCTCATTACCTCCTGAACCACACTAAATTTGGATCCAAGGTTATATGTATATGTAGGAATGCTCATTAAAACTAAATATTCAATTCATAAAATCTTAACTTAAAAAAAAATTGTTGCTTTCTGTGTTCATAGCAAGTGACTGGGAAAAACAAAGCTTCTTATCGAGGACCCCAACCCATGGTGATTACGCCATGTCATATATGCTTTGTAGTATTAGTACTACTCATAGTGTTTCAATCCAATTTTATCTACCCAAAAGTATCACTCTTTGCCTATAGAGAAAACCACAATGATGCTCTAATCATAGATGCTCTCAGTTTTGTCTTAAAGAAATCATCCCTTCACTACCAAGATCACAACTTTTAGACTCTAATTCATCCTAATAAGCTTCTATTACATCATCCAATCGATTGAATCTAAGACAGGTGGTTACTGATTCGACCTAAAACATCATAAACCCTAGAAACGAGAAACAAGTTTATACCTTTTGAATCTTCTACGCTTATCCTCTGAAGAGCCGCCTTCCACTCGAGCTCTCCCTTCTTCAAACTCTCTCTTCTGCGACATCTTTCAGATACTGAATTCAACAAGAGGCGTTGAAATTCCCAGAGAATTTCAACCATTTACAGAAATTTTCACGTTTTTTTGTTTATGTTTATCAGAGCCTAAATTTCCAGGAAAGATATATACCCAACAGAAGAGTAACGGATTTATCGCAAGTAAAACAGATATTTGAACAACAAGACACGTATCTTGGAATTATCTATCTATTGCTTCCCCACAAGTTCTTCAAAAGCTCTTTCAAATTTGTCGCACGAGTTGAACAAAAGAGGGATTTTGCAATTCTTTGGGTGTAAGCAGATAGAGACAGAACACGCAGAATGGCGTTGTGAAGCTTTCTTTTCTCAGTGTTCGGTGTTCTGGGTCCCACTCAAACCGCGTCAGTGACGAGGAACCCCTAATTTTATTTTCTTTCAAATCATTATTTTTTATTGTCTGCTTAGAAGAAATAAAAGTTTTAATAAGCCCACAATAAATTAACAAATTTCAAAGTTTATAACTTAAGCTCATGGTATCATCCTAATTATAATTGAGTTTAGTGTCATTTGACTGGTATTACAATTTCTAGAATTTACAAAATAAAATGAATGAATTGAATGAGATGAATGATTTTGCTGTTCAGTCATACCATTTGCAGTGTATTGTGAAGATAGGCCAATTCGCTGTTAAAATGTCACTTTTACGAGTTTATAACAGTTCGGTGAAAAATAAACAAATATCTTTCAAACTCTACCGTACATGTCATGCCTCGCATATTAATGTTGCTAACTCTGAGTGTAAGAAAAGAAATACGTATCAGCTTGTATTTCTAACTCTCATTGGTCTATTATATCATTTTATACAAAATTTAGAATCTAATGATTTAGTTAAATATTTTTAAGAATTTTCAATTTAAACAATTACTTTTTTTTTTTTTTTT
>VBRH01000449.1:29986-42148 GCA_014578085.1 Cardamine resedifolia | reverse complement strand
AAAAAAAAAAAAAATCATAGTTAAAAAGTTAAAACTCTTTGGGTAAAGAAAAACTCGAAACTGATCATTTATCAGGTACCCAAAAAAAAAATCACAGCTTTCTTTGTTGTTTATTTGTAGTATTGGAAAAGAGTCCATCTAAATCAAATGCTCCACGTCAAGAAAAATAAATTATATCGAAGCACTTGATTTTTCTTTCCGTTTTTTTTATTTCTTAGTAAAAAATCAAATACTTATGTATATGGATATTTCGGGCAGACCCATAAATATGGTTTCAGCATTTAAAATTCAGATTTTTTTTCCTTCTTAAAAGTTTTTAAAATATATGAAAAAATCACATTCTCTGTTATATGCTATTTATCTGATAAATAAATAAATAAATAAAATCAGCAAGAACTATCGAAACAATAGCCTTTTTCTCTCCTTTTAATTTTGTCTTCTTTCGGTGCCACCTCCCCTTCTCTCACACATCCTGCATTTATCAGCACCACACGGTTTTGAACATCCAAGTTGAGATATATTCATATATACACACATACATGAACTCATGCATATCAGCATGATTAGTATATGTATATCAGCATATTGGCTTTAAAATAAATGTACGTGTAAATGATATATAGAAACTCAATGGTTTAACAAAATGATACATCAGATCAATTTTTACATAATCTTGAGATTGATGATAGATACTGTATATAACCAAGTATGTGACTCGATGTGGATTATTTTAATGTTTTTATGGATCCAATTGTTTTTCGTGTGTATTTATGTTTACTTGTGTTAATATGTTTTTGTTTCAGTTATTATTGTTATTTTTTTTGGTCAACTTTTAGTAATTATATACTTCCTCTATTTAAAAATAAGTGTTGGATTGTTTTTTTTTATATAGAATAAGTTTAGCTTTAGAATTTCAATGCAAAATGTTTGATAAAGTTTTTAGTTTTATTCCTACTGTTTTAAAATATTGACCAATTAAAACATTTATAAAATAGAATAAAACATAAAGTTTAAAGGAGTACATCTTAAGAAAATATAAACATTTCATTTCTTTTATCCATAACTATTCAAAGTTATAAAAATACAAAAAAAAAGTCTAAAACTTATAGTCTAGTGATTTATAATTTGTACTTAGTATCCGCCGAATTGTTATAATCATGGGTTAAACGCGAAAATATATATACGTGTGTGGAATTGTAGATGATAAAAAACATAAAGGCAAAAAAATGCAAATTAAGCATAACTGGAATGAGTTTTTTTTTTTTGCAGTTTGTGTTTATGTTCGTTACTTGTTGATAAAAACAAAATGTATTTAACGCAAACGTCAAAACAAAGTATTTGTGTTTGAAACCGTGTAGTAGTAGTAGTATGCCATAGAAGGAGAGAGATAGAAGAAGATGGCTGACTTTGGAGAGAAAGAGAGTAAATGCATTTTGCTGTCCATGTTGACTCTTTGAAAGCAAAATCCATTGCCAGCCCCTTCATTATTGTTGTTTTTCTTTCCATTATTTTATTAATTACTTACTAATTAACTCATCTGTCTCTCTATCTCTTCTATCTTACTCACTTCTTTCTATAAATATAACCAACATTTCTCTCCACTTCTCCAGACAAAACCAAACCCACTTGGACTTTCTTTGTCTTAATAACCCTACAATTTCCGAAAGCTTTTCACAAAGATTAGCTTGTGTTCTTGAATCTCATCAAAACCCTTTCAATAATTCTTGTCCTTATATAATATATTTTCATATATATTGAAAGGAGAAGGAAATGGGAAGACCACCTTGCTGTGAAAAGATTGGAGTGAAGAAAGGGCCATGGACTCCCGAGGAAGACATCATCTTGGTTTCTTACATTCAAGAACATGGTCCTGGAAACTGGAGATCTGTCCCAACTAACACAGGTTTGTCTCTGTTTCTTGATCAAATTAATTAACGTATTAATTAAACTTTTGAGTCCTCTTACATAACCTTTTTATGTATTTATCTTCAATTTTTACCGAGGGTTGTATTTTTGTTTTCTCTTGCTTGGTTGGTATGATCATTTAAGATAAGTGTAATAAATAGCCTAAGTTATGTCACCGACTCTTTCGTCCACACATCTCTAATTACCATTTTATATCTTTTTCCTTGAGTTATATTTGTGTTAAATTCTTTGTTAATTTGGTGTTTTAGGTCTAAGGAGATGTAGCAAGAGCTGCAGATTGAGATGGACTAATTATCTTCGACCTGGTATTAAGCGTGGAAATTTCACTGAGCACGAAGAGAAGACAATTGTTCATCTTCAAGCCCTTTTAGGCAACAGGTATATATATATTTCAATGTATATGATCTATATTTGTCCAAAAAGTTACCTTTCTTGGGTATATGTATGTATATAAATAAGATCTAAATATGTTTTTCTTTGTGTGTAGATGGGCAGCCATAGCATCATACCTTCCAGAAAGGACAGACAATGATATAAAGAATTACTGGAACACTCACTTGAAGAAGAAGCTCAAGAAGATTAATGAATCTGGTGTAGAAGATAATGATGGTTTCTCTTCAAACAGTACTAGTTCACACAAGCAAAATCAAAGCACTAACAAAGGTCAATGGGAGAGAAGACTTCAGACCGATATCAACATGGCAAAACAAGCTCTTTGTGAGGCCTTGTCTTTAAACCAACCACCATCATCATCACTGCCGACACCAGTAATCACACCTCAAAACGTCCCTAGTTTCTCATCAGCTTTGGTTGACCGTTGTTATGATCGATCCTCTTCTTCTTCCTCTACCACGACCACCACAACAAGCAACACTACTAATACATATCCATCAGGGGTATATGCGTCAAGTGCTGAGAACATCGCTCGGTTACTTCAAGATTTCATGAAAGACACACCAAAGACATTAACTTTAACATCCTCATCTCCGGCTTCAGAGACCGGACCACTCGCTGCTGCTGTTTCCGAAGAAGGTGAAGGGTTTGAACAATCTTTCTTCAGCTTCAATTCAATGGAAGAAACTCAAAATTTGACGCAGGAGGCAAGCTTCTTCCATGATCAAGAAATTAAACCGGAAATAACAATGGACCAAGACCATGGTTTAATATCACAAGGGTCTTTGTCTTTGCTGGAGAAATGGTTATTTGATGAGCAAAGCCACGACATGGTTGGTATGTCACTAGAAGGACAAGTAGCGATGTTCTAGTTCTAGAAGACTAGAACTAAACAAAGTGGAATCTTGAATGCTTATTAGTTATGAGTTATAACAAATGATATAGAGTTATAAGCTATAATATATGTGCTTATTATTGCATTAGGGTTTTAGAGTCTTTAGTAGCTAGCTTTTAGCTCTACAACACTCTTTTTCCCTTTTGGTGATATAATATCTCCTTTTCTATATATAAAAAAGAATTGTATGTAGCAGAACATAAGACAAAGGGTTTCATCATCTTAATAGATGCAATGTGTTGTATTTTGTGGCTCAAATGGTTATACATTTAAACTTAATAGATGCAATGTCGTCTAATGTTTCAGATTATTTAAACTTATATATATATATATATATATAATGTTTATTTAAACTTAATAGATGCAATGTCTTCTAATGTTTCAGATTATTTAAACTTAATAGAAGACTGTCTTCGAATTCTAATGTCTTCTACGATGCAATAGAACACTTAATAGATTATTTAAACTTAATAGATGCAATGTCTTCTAAGGTTTCATCATCTTAATAGATGCAATGTCTTCTAATGTTTCAGATTATTTAAACTTATATATATATATATATATATATAATCATGTACTTAACACACAGAATTCGTCACTGTATAGATAGGTTATTTTCTAATTTATACCTTCAAGCGATTAAGGGGAACTTAATTTAGAACAATGTTCTTACAAAAGCTGATTAACAGCATTCTTTTAAACATGCAGTTTTATGATTTTATCTGATTTTTGGGTGTAGCCTGGGTTTATTTTGTTTGATTAAAAATTAGTAAATGGTACAAAACTGAATCGAATATTGACTGGTTTGGGTTGGTTCAGTTAAAATCAAACATTAAATCTAATTCAGATGGAAGTATTGAAGTATATATTTTTTTTCTTAGAAAAATGATCTTAATTCAGATTTATTTTGTATTTGTTTGATTTCTAAGTATTGAAAAAATTAATTAAAGACTTTTTATCAAATTGATTTATCCTGATTAAATGTTCTTACATATGTTAGAATTTAGAAACTAAAGGAATTAATAATATGTTTATCGAGCTTTTGTCTTTTCAAATCAATCATAATCCTAGAAGAAAAATGTCATTAATGGTAATATAAAGAGTCCACCTACTGAGTTAATTCCAACATTAATGCATTTAATTATCTTTATTTATTTATTATTAATTGTGATAATCTAGATTCCCAGTTGACATGGATTTTATTTATTTCAAATTAAAAATAGGAGAGTTGTAAAAAATGCTAGTATTTCTTACTCCCTCCCTTCTTTAAAAGATAAATATTTTATAAAAAAAATTGTTTTACAAAGATGAATATATTATATTTTCAGTGCAAAAGTTATATAATATTTTTTAGTTTTTTCTATTAAATACAGTTAAAGTAAAAAAAAATATATAATATTTAATTAAAGAATAAATGTATTTTAGGTTATACAAAAAATTTATTAATATATGTGTATAATCTTAAAAATCTATGTTTGAAGAACGGAGGGAGAGAATATGTTTTACTTTCTAAGTATAGCTTAGTTAAAATAATATATACCAATAATAATTTTAGGAAGACTTGTAAAATATTTTTTTGTTTGAAAAATATTTTTGGAAGACTTAAAAGATACTTTACAAATGGTATATTTCAACCTTAAATGATAAATAATCATCTATACGTATACAATACATACATAGGCGTACAATAAATATAGGAGGCAAAATCTAGTGGTGGAAGCAACTTTGAAAATATACAAATAATGAATAATAATTAAATAAAAAAGAAGAAAATAGTAAAAGAGTATTAAATGCTAACATGTGAAGGGCTTGACTTGTGCCTGTGAGACACAGTGAGCAATGTTTATGAGTTATGACTTATGCTGAGTGTGATTTAGCCACCGAAGACTCCAATTTCGGTTATAATTAATTTCACACGTTAAGATTCAATCGTTGACTTTTTCGTCTTTGTTATTCTGGACGTTGACTTCGTTGTTTTAATCTCAATCAAAAACATCCGGATTAATTCTTCAGGATGTCCGTTTTTTGCGGAATCGAATCTTGAAAGTGTTAAAAGTCTTACCTAAATTTGATACGATTTATCCGACTTAAATATTATGTGTACCTTTTTGAAGCAAGTAGGAAACAAATAATGGATATCAATGGGCCAGCTCTGTAAATGTTATAAACAAAATGAACATATTTATTTTGCTAAACCGAAACATAGCTAAAAGAGATCAAAAGAATCGTATAGTCAGATGTATAGAAAACGATTCAAGTGAGGCTCTTCTCTGCTTAAACAATAATTACTAACAACAGTAATCAACGAAAACTTGACAATGAAAGATTCTTCATTTTCATTAGACCTTGCCTAATAATACCCTAAAGTTTATGTGATTAAACCTTAGATCCAAGAAAAGAAAGAGGTGGTACATAGACGAAGAAAGCAGCGCAGGCGTGAGAAGAGAACCAAACTTCTCCAACGGATTTGCAACGTAATTCCATTTATTTTAGCGAGAAAAATAAATTATTTAGAAAGGTAAATTAAAAGCATAAACATAAAATCAATTTGGTGAACAATCTTTATTTTCTTTGTCTGTAAGAACACAGACAAAGATAAACTTGTCGTGTTTATTCTTTAAATCTCAGTTTTGTCGTTTGTGTGTTCGATAAGAGCAAAACCGGTAAAACAAACACACCAGCTTACTACACAGACTGGGAGAGAGAGCGCGACCAAAGTCTGTCGATGATGATCAGTTTCTTTTACCCGTGATTCGGAAATAATAATCATTCTGGTGAAGCTTCGGTATGGTGATGCGGATTTGATATCAGCTCAGGTGCGATAGCAAAGTGCAGTCCTCTACGTTGTCCTCCACCGCCATTATGTAACATAAATGCTACTTCTGCAGCGGCCAGAGCAGCCGCTTCCTGATTTTCAACAAACATACAAGCAAGCATTACAAACATGAATGAGTACACACACGTTTAGATCGATGTTTTCGTGTTTTTGCAAAGATTTATATACCTGTCTTTGTCTGCGACGTTGTAATATACTAATAGCCCAAGCCATGATGTAACAGGGAAGGAGAAAACCGGCAGCACGAAGCATGAAAAGCTGATGAAACCCCAAGGAAGACAAAAAGTGTTATAACAAGAAAGTATAAGGGAGAATTATGAAACAAACTGTGAGTAAGAGAGATTTACGTACAAAGAAGAAAGCTGATGGATCGTCTTCTTCTTCGTCTGAGTTGTTGTTTGTAAGGTTCAGTGCGTGTCTTAAGAGTAAAAGCGCCATTAACTGCCATTTAACTGTCAATAAGTTTCCATTTCAAAAAAGAAACTAATATATAAAAGTAACTGTGGACTTACTATAAGAGCAGCGGAGCGACAAAAGGCAGCTCCGCTCGAGTTAGAATCGGCGTATTCGTCATACTCTGCATCAAAGAAATGGCGTTCTGCAGCCGCCATTGCCAAAATGCGCGGGTCATTCAAATCTAAGGGAACACCATTGGCCCAATCTTCACTGCATAACACAAACACACACACAAAAAACAGCAGCATGAGTAATGTGCTAGATTAAATATAATGAGGTTTAGCTATATCTTTCCGCACAATAGAGAATCTATACGAAAATGAAGAATTTCCAAATTTTGAGTCCAGCTACATAGATTCAGAAAAACTTTACCCGATATCAATTACAGTATCATCAGCAGGTGGAGGCGGAGGAGCGGTGTATCCAGGTTGATAAGACTGGTTCCATCGAGGAAGGAAAAAAAAACAGAGTTATATATTTGCATTCGAGCAAACGAAGAACTGGCTAATATATACACAAAAATTTAGTAACCTTGTAACCAAAATATTATACAAAACGCTGATAGGGATTTGATTATACCTTGTGGCATATTTCACAGATTATGTCGCCTTTCTCATTACACCAACGTTGAACACATTTCCGATGAGCATACTGGACACAAAAACAAAAATTGACGATAACTTTTTCAAAGTAAATATATTAACGAAAACAAATAAGCAATTAGATATGAGATTCAGCAATAAAATTTACCTTCAAACTGCCACTACAAGAACAAGGGGACTCGAGGTTCTTAACGGAATCCTCCTCTTGGCATATACGGCATTCAACCGATTGGATAAGCGGTTCGTCTTCCTCAACCACATCGCGTTCTTCCGTAGCCTCTTCTTCCTCGGTTTTATGATCCATAGATTTAGTAGTAGACAGGCTTGTGCTGCCTTGGGCTCTGGAACTTTCGCCAGAAGATTTAATCGATTCATCCGATCCTCTCTCTGCATTTAAACTTTCCGATGCTACGAAACGGTCGGTACATGAACTCAGATGATCAGACATCTCTTCTCTCACACTTTTTAGACTCAATGCGACCTGTTATAAACCATAGAAAACTCCAAGTTTCAAAAGAAAATTCCCATAAATCATTGAAGCAAAATGACAAATGTTTCATTTTCAAGACAAAAATCTCATTTTCTCTGAAGCCAAACATCATACTTCAGCTCCAACAATTAAAGCTTCATTTCCTTGAAGCGGAACAATTCTGAGAAAATGTCTTAATAGAAACGATTAGGCCTTTTAGACTCAAAATTTCCCCAAATTATCCACACAAAAACCTAAACGGAGAATCCCCAAATTTCAGAATCCAATTTCAACCATGAAAACAAAAGAGAGATAGGATTCGATCACAATTAAGGAATGAAACCCAAAAATCACAGAAATCAAAATTCCTAATCGCAGAAACAACAAACCATAACCCTAAAGAAAATGAAATCTATAAAGAGACGAAAGTCAATTATCATTACCTATAGAATGAATATTCTGAATCGCAGAAATGGGAAAGAAAGAAGCTCTCTTTCGATTTCTTCCAGGCACAGACAGCTCTCAAACGAAACTCGTACAAAATGTGTTTTCTTGTTTGATGTTCGGTCTGAAAATTTCAGATAAGTAATAAAACAAAATTAAATTTTGAAGCGCGTGTATACAGAAATATATCATCTATACAGATAAATAATACACGAACCGGACAAATGAGGTTGACGGTTTGACACGGTGACGTCCGTTAAAAGACATAATGAGAATTGAGTTTTTCTCTCTCTCTCTCCCACTTTTAAACCAAACTCCCAAACGGTAACGGAGTGTGTCACGTCGTGGTTATCAGAATTCCGCAATTTTTTTTCTTTCCTGTTTCTAGATTTTGGATAATAATATACTACAACAATATTTTTCACCAAAATACGATTAAAATCATTAATTTAATTATTTTTAGAACTTCAAGATTGAGGTGTTGATAATATGGCAAGATTAACTAGCTGTTCCTTTATAATTTCTTTTTACTTCGGTAAATATTATTAATTGGAAGAGATGTTCAATTGATGTAGTTTGACTTTGACATATTCCTCCTTGGCAAAAATTGCCATTGAACGAACAAAAAATTAAACGTCCAAGTCTCCACAGCCTGAACACTCCAAAACGTTCTCTTTAAAATATGTATTTAAAAAAAAAATTAAAACAATGTCTCTTCGATTCCAAAATTTGTCTTGTAGCTTTTAAATAACATCTACATAATCTGGAATATATTTTTATTAACATCGACTATATATTTTAACTAGGGTCTGGTGGTCTAGTCAAGATTTGAGTTTTTCTCTGACTATTTCAGTCATATTTAATTTGACCATTGAATAAAAATTTATAATCCGATTTTTCAAAACAGTAAAAGTAATTTGCGGACAACTTCCGTTTAAAATGAAAAAAAAATGAAGAATAAACGTAAAAATATGAAAACTAAAACAAAATAATAGGTCAGTGTCAATGACTTACCACAAAGTACAAAACTTACAATTTACTACACTGAAAACTCAGATTTTTATGTATAAATAAAGATTCCGCATAGCCGATTTGATCGAGCCAAAAACCCAATGGACCGAACCGGCTCGGTTCAATCGAAAACCGAAATAATATATAAAGATACCGCTTAGCCGATTTTAGTAGGAGTCACTCACCCTAACAGCTTAAACCCTAGCAATCGTTGAAAGTGAAAGAGGAGAAAGGGGAAAAAAAAAGGCGAAAGCTTTACTACTAGTTTAACAATGGCAGAGCAACAAGAGATCATCGATTCCGTGTCGGCTCAAGCGAACCCAGACCCGAAAGTGGATATGGAAGTCGAAGCCACCGCCCCGAAAGCCGAGACCGGCGATGAGACAGCTGAGAAACGTGAGAGAGAGGAGACAGAGGAAGAAGAGGACGCAGGTGAATCTAAGAAGCAGAAGGTTGGAGAGGAAGAGAAGTCTAACGGGTCGGGTCCAGTCAAACTGGGTCCGAAGGAGTTCGTTACATCTGTGGCGATGTTCGATTACTTTGTCAAGTTTATGCAATTTTGGCCAACTGATCTCGATGTCAATAAGGTAAGGCATATATGGGTTACTCTTCTTCTCTTCTTTACAGTAAAGTTTCAATTTTTATATTTTCATTCATTTGCTAGTAGAGTCCTAATATAAAAAGTTTGCTCTGATTGGGGGTATTAAGTTTTGTTATGTGTTTTATCGATGAATATGATCATCAACTGCGACAAGTTTGGAATTGGTTCTGCTTGGAGCTGTTATTTTGACTATGATCACTGCCCAAAAGTTCTTGGTAAATGTTTTGTGCTCTTTCTCGGTTATATGATGTGATTTTGGATTGAATTTGGAGTTAAAAACTTATTTTTGGGTCTGACATTATTGATTTGGTTATGATGATTGTGGATATTGGGGTTATGCAATGTGTTTATGAAGGGGATAAATTGAGGTATATGGACTGTATCATGATGTTTCATTGCAAAGTCGAGACAACTTGGTAATTAGGTTCCTTGGAAATTTGTACTAAAATTCTTGGCGAATGTAGATTGTGTTTGGAGTTAGAAACTTTTTTTTGTCTTGATATCATTTTGGGTGCATGGTTGGGCTTCAAGCATATAAAGGATGAAACATTGCATACTCATGTAATATGACAGTTGTTTCAGTTTCTTTAGAGCTTGTAACATCGTTGCACTAAACTTTGTTCTTAATTATACATTTCAGTATGAGCACATGGTACTGCTAGATCTGATCAAGAAGGGCCATTCTGAGCCTGAGAAGAAGATAGGAGGAGGGATCAAAGCCTTCCAAGTCAGAACCCACCCGATGTGGAAAAGCCGATGCTTCTTTCTGGTTAGGGAAGACGAGAGTTCAGACGATTTCAGCTTCAGGAAGTGTGTTGATCAGATCCTCCCATTGCCTGAAAACATGAAGACTCCTGGAGGTAACGGCAATGGTCGTGGTGGTGGTGGAAGAAGAGGTGGTCGTGGTGGTGGTAGAGGCGGGAGATTCAGAAGATGAATTTGCTGACTCATGAGGCCTTATTTCAAATGGAAATTTTGAAAATTTAAGATTTAGTTCTGTTGCCTAAAACTTATAAGTTATGATCTTGTCGAGTGCTACTATTATTTTTTCTGGAGAAGAATTGTCAGTTTATAATACCTATTATATCTACCGAAGAAGATGAATTTTCATTTTGGCTCATTCTTCACAGCTGCTGATTTGCTGGGATATACAATAAACTCTTACTAATAGTAGACTAAAGTTAGATTTGTTTATAATCGTTTGAAACAAAAAATCCAAAAACTAAAATTTATAAAGTAAAAAAATGTTTTTGGGGAGTTATAAACAAAGAATCATCAACCAAAGTCATTCAGTTTTATCCAATTTAATAAACTGAATGTGTTGATTCTTGGTTTTTTTTTCTTTCTTTTGGGACTTTTTCTTAATTATGAAACGGTATCGTCTTGGTTTGGGTTTTTCTAGCAAACGACGTCCTCTCCCTTTCAACATTTAATGTCTACCGATCTACAAGTGACTACTACATATCTCTGGAGAGTCCCCAGACTTGCAGATTCTTGTGGAATTCTAAGATATCCCACAAGTATCACACGTAATTTTCTTCTAAGATACAATAGTTCTTCTTTTGATAAGCCTTCTTAAACAATCTAGGAAGGTGAACTTTTTAAAAAAATAAACCTAAACTATGTTACAGTTTTTAGGATGTCCATATATTCATTACTTTTTTTCAGTAATGCAATAAGTTTGTAAGAACATATACATTGGAGAGTTTTTCACAAGAATTTCTCATACATAAAAGAAATAATAAAATAAAAAATAGTAATATAAAATTATTAAAGTCTCTTAAAAAAATAGAGATATATGGTCTCTCAAAATCTCTCCAATGGGAGACTCTCTCTACCCTTTTTTAGAGACTCTTGTAATTTTATATTATTATCTATTACTTTATTATTTCTTTTATAAATGAGAGACTCTTGTGAGAGATTATAATTGTACATGCTCTAACATCTACTCATTTCGTTTCAAAATATATGATGATTTAGCTAATATCACACAAATTAAAAAATTGTTTTTACTTAAAAAAATATCATTTAATATATAAAATAAAAACAATTTATCTAATTATAAAAAAACTGTAAAATATTATTGGTCATACAAGATTCAATAAAGTGAAAAGTTATTTAGAAAGATGAAAACAAGAAAAACATTTCAAAATATAAGATATCTTATATTTGGAAAGAAACAAGGAAAACATTTCAAAATATAGAAGGAGTATGATCAGCCGTGCAAGCGAGTAAGGGACCCACAGTAGAAGCTGACGTGGAAAAATACAGGGTTTGGTTAAGGGTTTGGTTAGATCCTATAGAAAGAATTGCTAAATCATACAATGTGGCAGAGACCTCAAACGGCCTTTTCAGTAATAGCCAATGAGAGAGCGACACCTCACATTATATCTTAACTTACAACCGCTCTCATAATGAAATTCGTGCATGTTATTTGGTTTTTAATTTCTTTCTTTGACTCTTTTTCTTCACTACAATAATAATATTTTCTCTTTAACTGCATGCAGCATATATATATAATTGCCAAAT
>VBRH01000449.1:0-11417 GCA_014578085.1 Cardamine resedifolia | reverse complement strand
TTACATTGACCCAACTCGGGACCGAAATTTTTTATTAATTTAGAGATGCTATTAATTTATAGAGTATTAATTTATAAAAGTTTTATTGTATAAAAGTATTGAGATTCTAGAATACTTTAAAGGGATTTATTCAGTTATGATTTAGGTAGAGTTTTAATGACAATAATAATTACGGAATTTTGTTAACTCATGCATACTTTTGAGTACATATAAATATTTTACCAAAGACTTTTTAATAATCTCACAGATTTTAAAAATATGTTATGGTAGAGTTTTAACTTTATAATTATCATTGATACTTGTTTGATATTGTCCTACCATTTTTATTATGTGAAATATTTCTCTGTTCTTTTATTAAAAAATATATCATCGTTCTTAACATTCCTCTAAACTAATTCAAGTTTTTAACTCTTCGTTGGAAGGAGCCTTCATAGAAGAAATATTTTTTATACACATCTAATTATTTTATCTTGTTAATCCTATCTTATGTCTGAATCTAGAAATTACTTGTCTCTGTTAATATATAACTTGATAATAACTTGATAATATATCTTATTTGTCTAATTATTTTATCTTGTTGATAGGTTAGTTTTCTTGATAATTTCCCCATCAGAGTCATAAATTGTGAATTTTCCATTGTCTAATTTGTTGATTATATAATTATTACATAGAATGCTCAAATTTATTTAAATATTTATGAATAATTTTATCTTTTTTGTTAATTGTTCTTAATCAAAAGCCAATGGTTTTATCAACTTTGTATGTTTTTTTCTCTTTACTAATGATCATGTTACGTACAACTACACTTTTTCAATAATCGAGCATTGCACGCTTAGGTGGCTTATATTGCACCCATAAATATACATTGCACCAGAGACTGAGATTTATAACTGTCGGGAAGTGTATTATATTACTATCAAAATTATATTTTAAAAGTTAGTTAAAATTATTTTTCTTAATAGCACATTACTTTAATTAATTTTTTAAAATCTTCAACCCAATAAAACATGACTATTGTAAACAAAGTTTTAAAACTACCAAAACCAATAACACAATACTTTAACAGAGTTTTGAAAATTTAAGATTGAATAAGTTTTGAAGACTTTTATCTTTTAAAAATCTTACAACCAATAAATCCCTCTAAAAATATACACAAGAATATTTTCTATATTTACAAATATGTAAGTTACCCTTAAATTGTGTGTTTAGTTGACTGTCTGTGTAATGTGATCGCTTGCGATTTTCAAATAATTAAGTAGTAACCCAGTAAAGATCTTTATGTGAAATCATCAATCGGAAATTTTCTTACAAGAGTTAATAAAAAATAATAATTCTTATAGACATATTTTAGCCAATGACCACCTCAACCACTGAAGATGTTTTTGTTATCCAAAAACATTACAACTTTTTCTCAGTACTATGCTTTCTTAAGACTTTTCCTTGAAAATTTTGTTATATTTTTGAAAAATAATTGGTATGCCACTTGTTCTTTTTTATGATTGGTTTAACATTTTTTTAAAAATTTTAATTTAATTTTATGATTAAATTATATTATAAATACTACTATTATATTATTGAGAGACTTTTGAAAAAGTCTAGCAGTGGATGCTCTAATAATTGAAGATCGTAGTACTTGTGGAGCCTCACCGTAGACTGACTTTCTGGTGAAAATTTTGTCCGTTTAAAGAGATATTGAAAAATCTTCCCCTTCTACCTGCGAACCACTTCTTTTCAAATCTTTTCAAAACTGAATAAACCAAAATTCTTTATAAAATTATATATTTATTTTATTTATATATTTTGTTCTGTAATTATTTTTCGGATAATTATCTTAAATAGCACAAAATAAAGTTTTTGTTCTAAAAATAGCACCATTTTTTATTTAGGACAAAAATAACACTTTTATTAAAGGGTAATTCTTTTATATAGTATAAATCTTTTATTCTCATTTTTAGGATTTTGAAAACCCTAAACTCTAAGTCCTAAACCCTAAATCTTACTTCATACCCCCTAAAAACTATACCTTAAATCATAAAATATTTAACCCAAATTAACAAATTAAATTATTGCTCTTTATAAAAATGTTATTTTTGTCCAAAATGAAAAAGTGTGCTATTTTTGACACAAAAACTTATTTTGGTGCTATTTAAAAAAAAATTTTATGTATTAAAAATACATTCAAATTAAAATAAAGGTTGAAGGGTTGTAGTTTATTTTTTCTCATTTTAGCTTGTGCATGACGTGCTTTAATCTTTCTTTCTCAGTCTCCGTATGTTTTTTTTACTGCTCGTCTCCTGAGATCCCGAACTAATTCAGTCGGTTTCTTATGGTTTGTTGTTTCGCTTTCTAGGTTTATCCGGTGTTACGCCGACATATACTATGTTCAAGAATTTGCTAAGCCCTAATAATGCGGCCATGGATTAGCGAGTAATCAGAAAATCAAATTTAAATCAGGGATTTTTTTTATTGTTTATATCAATATTTATTAAATATGTAAAACATTACACAATTATGTACGTTAGTCTAATGGTTGATGATTGTTGATAATCACGCTTGGCCCAGTGATTGACCCCTACTACATCCATTTTGGAACATCCATGATGGAAGTAGCAGTGAAAAGACAAAAAGCTAGAAGATGGTGTAAAGTCCCACAGAAGACTAACTTTTCTTTGCTACTACTGCATCCACAGTTTAAGAGATATTGAAAAATCTTCATCCACAATTTGGTAGCTTCTGCATTTCTAATCTTCTGAGAAACTGGGTTAAAACTTGGGAATATCGAGATTTCCCCATAATCTCTCACTCTCATGTTTTCTCTCTTTCTTATATAAATTAATTGAGGTTCTCAGTTTCTCTTAGGATTTTGAAATTTTCATTCATCACATAGTGTAATATTATATTAGCTCCGTTTGGTTTCTAATTTAGCTTGGCACTACGGAGTGACTTTATTTTCTCTCTGGGAAAATAATTGCAGGTCAGGAAGGAAACTACATACACACATGAATATTCAGAGGAGTAGTTTTGCAAGGTTAGTTTAAAATAACTTTTTTTTTTGATATATTATAACTGTCACTTGATTACTTTATTAGATAAGATATATATATATATATATATATATATATATTTTAAGTGGTCTAAATATTATATATATTTGTTGTTGTAGTGATATGTTGTTGATACAGGTTGGATCCTGAGAATGAGAGTGTTAACCAACGGTTAAAGAAGGTTTACGGGAAGAAGAAAACCATTGAAAACTGGAGGAAGACTGTTCTTTCAGCTTGTGTGGTTGCTTTGGCTATTGATCCTTTGTTTCTCTTTATTCCTGAAATAAATTCTAAAAATAAATGCTTCACTTTCGACAAAAACCTTGGAAAAACAGTTTGTGTCCTTCGTAGCTTTATTGACACATTCTATGTGATTCACATCATTTTGTGTTTTATAACCGAGGTCATTGATTATCTCGATCATTCTCAAAGTTCTTCGAGAGGCGAGTCGAGCGTGCGTTCTAAGGCTGTAAGAAAAAGACGTATTCCCTTATACTTGATTGTTGACATTGTTTCTGTTCTCCCCATTCCTCAGGTATTATTCGAGCTTCCTTTGTGACATTTACTTTTTTTTTTTTTTTTTTTTTTAAGAGATGTGCCAATGCAAAATCTTGTATAGGTAGTGGTTCTCAGCCTCATTTTCCAGTCTTCTCCCTTGATATATTCAAAAAGAAGACTGATCAGATATACAAAGTGGATCATAGCTTGTCAATATATACCAAGAATCATTCGTATCCATCCGCTTTACAAAGAAGTGACAAGAACCTCTGGTACAATAGCAGAATCAAATTGGGCTGGAGCTGCTTTAAACCTTTTCCTCTTCTTGATGTACAGTTATGTATGTCTTTCCTCTTCTCCCACTACTATTTGTTTTGTTATACGACAAAAAGAATTGTTACAAAAATGTGATGAATGATGGCCAGGTGTTTGGGGCTTTCTGGTACGTGAATGGAGTACAAAAGAAAAGCAGATGCTGGCGTGACGCGTGTCACATGACATCCGGATGCAATTTCATGACGGATATGTTTTGTGCAAAAGAAGTAAACAACAGTCGTTTTCTGACAACTTCATGCCAATTAATCGACCCTGACAAATTAATCGACCCTGACGAATTAATCAAAAACTCATCCAAAGTAGTATACGACTTTGGTATGTACATTGATGTATTGAAGTCAGGCGTGGCAGAGGTAGAGCCAAGGGATTTTCCAAGGAAGTTCGTCTACTGCTTTTGGTGGGGTCTCCGAAATCTTAGGTTTGTACATCTAAACTCTCATGAGCTGTGTGAGAAGAAAAAGAGATGATATATAGCTTAACATTGTGTTTAATGATTACAGTACGTTTGCCCAAAGCCTTAAGCCAGGCAACTCCACAACAGATATCTTTTTTACTATCATCATCTGCGCCTCTGGTTTAATCTTGTTTGCTGTACTCATTGGAAACGTTCAGGTAATAATGCTCATACCACATACAGATCTTTTTTTTTTATAACTTCGAAGTTCGGGCCTGAATCCTAGTCTCCGTAGACTTGAAATCAGCCTTTAGTCTATTTTCTTCAAAAATATTCTTCTTTCCAAGTGGACTAGAACTCGTGACTTCTTTGTCAGTACCTTAATCTCTTTCAAGGAAGTCACTAGATCAAGAGCCACTTGGTACAAAGACTAGATTTTTTTGATGTCGTACAACTGATTCTTTTGGTGACCACAGAAGTACTTGATATCAAGTACCGTCAGAGTAGAAGAAATGAAGGAGAGACGGAGAGACACAGAAAAATGGATGTCCTCTAGGAACCTACCAGAAGAGCTCAAGGAACGCATTAGGAAATACAACAAGTACAAATGGCGAGAATTCAGGGGCACGGAAGAAGACGCTCTTCTTCGTTGCCTTCCAAAAGACCTCAGACTCGAAACCAAACGCCATCTTTACAAGAATCTATTAAACGCCATCTTTTCAATCTCTCAGGTTCCTTTGCCAGCGACTATGAATGATTGGCTACTCGAAGCACTGTGTGACCGGGTGAAGTCTGTGTTCTACTCTGCCAACAGCTGTATAGTGAGAGAGGGTGACCCGGTTCAGGAAATGCTGATTATAACCAAAGGCAAACTGGAATGTACAACCAAATCTAGTGGCCATCACTATACCTTTCGACTCAAGGAAGGTGACGTATGTGGAGAACTTCACGATTGGATTCTTAATCCCACTCCTTCTCCTCACCTCCCCACCTCAGATAGAACAGTAATGACTATTACCGATGTTGAAGGCTTCATTCTCTTACCTGATGATCTCAAGTTTGTAGCTTCTCATTTAGATCGGGTTCAATGCCTGAAACTCAAAGAAATGTTAAGGTAAGGCTTAGAAACCAAAGTAGCAGTTGAGGGTTTTTTCTACTACCTTAAACAAACCACATGACTCTTCTTTTTTTTTCCTTTTTTTTTTTGGTTTCAGGTCCCTTGCAGAGCAACGGCGATCAGATTGTTCCAGGTCTCCAGATATGTTGCTTCGGAAATCAGACGATTTCGAGTGTTCAAAAGATAAGCATAGTGTATAATTGAAGGAAATGTCTCTGATGAGATTAAATCGGTTAAACCGGAGCATCAAGCCAGACTTATCTTCCCACTTTCCCAATTCACTTGTAGTAGTAATCCATCCATCTTGTCTTTAAATCGTTGTGTTTAATGAAATAAATTTAAAAAAAACCCCAAAAATAGGCAGTCTTAATCTGCCCAAAAACTTGTGCTTTTGTGACCTCTATCAGGCTCATTACACAGAGAAAGATTCCATGCAGGGGCGGATCCATAAAGATTTTTATCCTTGGACACAATATTTTTTAAAAAATTCATCGTTTAGGAATTAATCAAATATTCGGTTGCATAATGTAGTATTCACAATATTGATTGCAAAAAAAGCTCCAAATTGTTTTTCAAAAGCTCCAAAAATTTCCTATAGTATTTGATCACATCGATTTATTATGACCTCGAAAAGCTCAAAAAGGCAATCATTGTCGTAATAAATATCTATAAAAATTTATTGAAGCATTCAATCTAATCTTGTATTCCCTCTGTATCAGAAAGATTGATTTTCTGAGCAATTCACACATATTAAGAAATAATCAATACTGAGTAATAAATACATTCTCTTTCTACTTTAACCACTTTTCAATATCTATAAACCAATAAGAATTCAACAATTTAAACATTTTCATTTAATACTTTTGAAAGTTTATAATTTACTAACATTAATTACTAACAATGTATTTAAAAATCTAGAAAATCAATCTTTTAGAAACAAGAAAAAAAACCTAGAAAATCAATCTATTTGAGACAGAGGGAGTATTCATTTTTTGTGCATCCTTTTTTTTTTAAAATTCACCTTGTCTAATCAGATAATCAGCTCTGCATTATAGTGAATAGTTCCAATTCTCTTAGGACTTTTCCAAGTATTAAACAATGTTGTCACAAATGCATCACTTCCACCTTTATTTTTAGTGTAACCTCTAAACAAGTAACAAAACAAACAAAAATTATACTAAAGATTATGTCTATTGTAATCTTTCTTTTTAGTATTCTCTTTCTATACGATGATATTCCAATATTATTTTCCTATCCGCAAGATCCCAATGCAAATTCTCCAAATCAGTTTCAAAGGTTGATACAAATTTTCTTTAGGTTATGTTTATTGGTACCAAGTAAAAATAAAAATTGTATTAACATATTAAAAACCAGTTTTAGATTCATACAAAAATTTCAAATAACCAAATAAAAGATAAAAAGAAATTAAGAGCATGAACCATTCCTAAGCTAAATGAGTAATTCTACACAATTCTTCAGAATTAATTTTTGAGAGAACTTGTTTGGCAATAATCAACATTTAAACTTGGCAATAATATAAACTAATTATAAATAATTAATTTACCGTATTGTTCGCCATGTGTTTAAGTAACTTGCTGCAACTTTAGAATTTAGAAGGATTTGATGAAGACGTAAAGAGACAACACGACCAGAACACATACATGCTTTTCTTTTCCTGAGAAGTTGAAAAGATTCGTTTTTATTTTTTAGGTTATAGATGTTTTAAAGTATGTTTGTTTGTTTATTAACAAGATTTGTTAAGAGATATTTTGAAGATTATGTAGTTTTTAAGTTTTTATTGAGAAATATGGTAGTTTTTTAGATAGTTTAAGTTTTTATGAGAGAGTGAGAGATGAGAGAGATAGAGATAAAAAAACACAACTCTCTATTTTTCAAAAAAACTATCCTAAAAACTTCTTATTTTCTAAATAAAAATTTTAAATTATCTAGTCTACCAAGAAAAACTTAAAAACTACGTAATATCCTAACTAACCCATTTTTTAATTAGTTTTAGTTTATGTTGGGTCTAAATTTTTATGCTTTATAGGAAAATTGTCAAATTTTATATGGGCTATTGGACTCAAAATAAATTTGGGATGAGCCACTTAAAAAAAATTAGAGTGAAGCACGTTTTTTTTTTCAACTAAATTGGGAAATAATTAAAAGAAAAAAAAAAACAGTATGAGGCACGTGCCTACTGCCTACTTCACGAATCATGCATGTAAAATTAGGAAAGATTTATGTTTGTAGGTCAGGTTCTCTAGAAAGCCCACCCGAGAGATCCCAAACAAAAATAATAAAAAATAGGAAAAATTATAGCACCTAGTATTCTCCATGGCTACGCATCCAAACTATTTTAATGTATAAAAAAGTTTACGAAAAATTGAATTTACATGGGACATGCAAGAACTAACATGGTGCGCAACACAATAACCATTCATTTAATATTGATATGAATCTTCTTATACACATGGTGTGGATGTTACAAGTGTAAACAATTTGTTTACCCTTCCTTATAACAATTTTTTGGGGCCCCTTCTCTGTATTTAATTTAATAAAAATGAGCCTTTTTTCTTAAAAAAAAAAAACGAAAATTTACTCTCAAATATAATATTTTTGGGTCACTTTCTAATATTTTTAAATAAAATGGGCATTTTTGCTTAAGAAAAAATCTAAATACATTGTGCCCATGTGGCATGGCAGCCCACCCCACTTGGGTCGGACCTGTCCACAACCACTCCTATATGCCATTGCCGTTGATGTTAGAAATCTTAAATGAGAAAGATTCTAAACATATGGTAAATTACATAAAACAAATCTCTAAATCATATCGGAAGCATAATAGTGTGACTAGTGTTTTTCCCTTTTTTTTTTTACAACAAGGGGATGATCCAGCCTTTTCACATCTAACTAATCCCCCTAGGATGAGTATAGCCGTCGAGTAGCCCACTCACCAGATTTTATAATAAACCTAAAGAATGGTACCAAATCGACTGGTGAAATGGGAGTAATTTAAATAACTTCGCGGTTGAGAGAAATCGATCTCTAGCCAAGACCAACATGGTGACTCATCCTCAAGTGGAATTTGAGAGGTTTGGGCGGTTGAGCGGGCTTTCTTGAGCCTTGGTATTACTGTGGTTTAAGTTGGATTGGGTCTGTTTTAGCTTTGTAGTTGTGTGGCTTAAATTGACTTGGCTCTTCGTGAGCTTTGGTGATAGCGGGGGTTTAGTTGGTTTGGGTCTCTGGTGGCACCTTAACTCATCCGCCATTGCATTGTTTAAGCTTTGGTCTATGGTTGGCTTGTTATGTAAATCAGTGCGGTGAAGTTTGGTTCCTATGGTGGTGTTGATTCGTGATCGGACGGTGAGATGAAGTTGCTCTGGCTGGAGGGAAAAGATTTCCGGTTACGGAGCGCTATGAAGACAGTGCAACTTCCATTTTCCTAGCTCTTAGACCGGTGATTTCATCTCAAAAACTCATCTTTGCGGAAACTCACTTCCTTAACTCGGCTTCTCCTTGCCGATTTTGGTTTTCATTCAACTCTTTATTTAGATTTGAACCGGCGAGTTCAGATTGCGTCTTCAACTGCGAGATGGCTAAAGGGCTAGGACCGTTGACTGTTTCGGGCTGGCACTTCTGGTTCTTCTCCTCTCCCTTAGGCGCGGGTCATCGTTTGATTTACTATTCCTTCCACTTCCGGTTTGAGTTTGATCAAATCTTGTTAGTTACAATGTTGTATCTTTTGGTTTCACTGCAAGGTTTGGCTCATTCGTTCTTGGTATAGATTGGGATTGCTGGTTACCCACATTTTTTTTTGCGGACTTATATATGGTCTCTCAGAGACAGAATTGTGATTGTTTCATATTCTTTCTTATTCCTCGGATATCAGTTAGCTTTATCGTTGTAACTACACACCGTAACTACGAGATTATGGCAGTTGTTACACCGATTTTGATTGCTTCTATGTTTTTTTTTTTTGGCATGAGACCAAATTTTAGTTATGCAATTTATATATGACTAAAAATTCTTTTGAATAATATTTACATTTTATCCAAAAAAAAAAAAATTAATTGCGTTTCATTGTATCTATCAAACATAAGCATACCAACTTTGTAATCCAAAAGGACATTGTTCTCAGTTCTAGTGGCAATTCCCAAGGGCGAGGAAATATTCCATGAGATGAGCATGAGAAGGGAGTTCTACGCATTATTGTGAAATTGGATTAGCCACGTACATACTGTGTTGGAAATGGGCCCTGCTGATCAATATCAACCCAACTTCGGTATAAGCCTATACTCTGTACTTGTCTGTCTGAGTCTTAAACTTGTTGGTTAGGAAAGACGAGATGTAAGAGCCCGGAGATCATTCAAGTCCCCAAATGTTGCATCTATAGTAAGTTACAACTTATGTTGTATAATCAGGCCCGACCCTGGGTAAAACCCAACAAGCAAGGGTTTTATATTTTTTAAAGCTACTTGTAGTGCAGTTGTTATAATGATTTTGCTAGTCTTAGGGGTGTAAGGTTAGACTCTTATTGTACCTTTTGTTGGATGTTTTAAATATATATGGGCCAAATGCATTTTTTTTGCTTATAATTCTCATACATGAACAACCATGAAGAAGAATGCAAGTTTTGGTGCAGAGACTTGAAAAGGTTACGAAAATATGGAGACTCAACAATTAATTTCCACTGCTTGGAAACCAGTTTCGAAGTTGTGATGATTTTTAGAGGTAATCTCGTAAGTATAATCGCCCATAGATCCAATGTGAAGCAATCCATATTTCTATTTTCTCCCTTTCAATGGCGTTTGTTGGGTTTTAAGATGGGATTAGGTTTTACTCTGTTTTAAAAAATGATTATAAATCATATAGATACATCTAAAATTAATAAAAAGAGAAATCGACAAATGCTAACACTTTAAATCTTTGTAGTATTACAATAACACTTTAAATTTTTAAACTATTTTTTCTAACACTTTAAACTTCCAAATTAGCTCCGTGTTTGTTTTCACCGCAAAAATAGCCCTAGCGTTTTTTCCGCCGTTAACCTCGTCGAAAGATAATTAGATACGTTGAGTGAGAATAAAATTTTAAGAATTAAATTCGAAGAGAATGAGCTCCAAAATTGAAAGTTTAGTTATAAAAGAGAAGAAATTGACAGAATTCAAAGGTTTTGGAATGATAGAGAACGAATCGAAGAGAGATTAATATGGGTTAAATGTTCTGTCTAATTTTGCGTCAAAAAATGTGGGGCTAGTTTAGAGATTTAAAGTGTTAAAAAATAGTTTAAAAGTATAAAGTGTTAGTGTAATATTAACAAAATTTAAAGTGATAGCATTCACCTTGAAAGTTAAAAATGTTATATTCCCAATTAATAAACAGATGACAAGAAGGAATTTTACGATGTTTAATTTTATTAAAATTTTATTTATAAACTTAATGGTAGTTATATATTCATGAGTTAATCCAATCAATTTACTCTATAAATTATTTAATATTTAATTAATTATGGTAATGACTCACATTAGATTATACTCAATCATATTTTTTTTAATCAAATAATTATAAACGTGTGAAAATTTTGTATTAGAGCCCAAATAATATGAAAATATTAAAATATAAATTTGAAAAGAATTAATTGGTTTTAAAAAATGTTAATAACATATAACATATATTAAAAAATTAGAAAGGAAAAATATCATTTTTACTTCTTCTTTATTTGGTTTTAACACAATTTTTTACACGTGTTGGAATTTAATCGACCAACCGACATGCATGATGATTATGTTAATTAGAGTGATAATTGCGAGCTGTTGTAAGAGATATCAAAATTTAAATAAAAATATATTTATAGTTTCAAAATTGTGGATTGTTAGAAAATTAACAATATCAAATTCTTAAATCATAAATATAATGGAATATATGTTTTCGGTTTTAGTCTAATTAAGATAGAAAAAAGGGAAAAATATGGTTTTAGCCTTTAGGTATTGGTAACTTTTATTGTTTGATGATTGATAACAATACAATA
>VBRH01000448.1:203015-222774 GCA_014578085.1 Cardamine resedifolia | reverse complement strand
AAAAAAAAAAAAAAAACAAGGGATTTTTTAGAAATAAATAGGTTCTGCAATTTTGTGAAAGAAAATGGACAGCTCAAATATCAACTCACCGCAACAGCAATACCGGTCTCACAGAACTTAGGAATGCATATCAACCGAACCAGCTGCCCTTCTGGCCCTGCACCATTATAAGAAATTCAACCATTGTTTCAAAACACCAACAAAACTCATAATCTCTCTGTGCAAGGATGTTGTACCCTTTACTAAACGGTTGTCAAATTTATCTTGATTCCCGGCGAAGTAGACATGGGGGCAGGTTTCGATCAAGAAAGGGTCTCTATCCGTGAAAGGATAACAACCTGTACGGGAAGTGAATCAAACCATAGGACTCTAAAAGAGAAATTTTGTTCCTTTTTTCTTTTTCTTGAGGGACTAGTTTGAAAAAAGTAAATTTGCTGGGGAAGGTGAATTCTTACCAAGTGTATTAGGCGCAGTAGGAGCAAGATGTCTCCATCTCAGCGTTCTTTCGACAAAATCAAGCTTGCTTTTAGCCTCCGAGTACTTGTCAAGGTCATCGATATTCTGACCAGAAGTTCCAAGAAATCTGCAAAAATATCAAAACCCAACAACTTTTAAGTCCGATAGATATATCCAACCAACTGCAGTTACTCTAGGAAAGCTAGAGAGACTGTATCCTTTATGTATAATAACTATACCTGATATTATCGACATCAAATGAGTGAGGATTTGTACATGATCTGAAGGTGTTATAAGGTGCGGATCCAGGGAAAAGACATCTGTTCAGAGGCTGAACAAAAGAGGAGGGCCTATGAATCAGATTATTCGATACAAATTTTGGTTTTGAATGTTTTTTATGTATTTATTTGCAAACCTGCTGAGGCAATGCAAAATTAGCTGGATCATTCAGACCTGGCATGATATCTACTGAAACTCCTGCAGCTATCTAAAAGCAATCCACAAAAAATATTGAATTTTCATCTCAATAGAATCGATAACACACAGGTGGATCTGGTTAACTGACCTGGTTTAACATGATATCGAGCTCTTTGATGGGCTCATATAGTGTTGATTGATCTTTCGAGGCCAAGTTCTGCAAAGATCAAAAGTTATAACTGGGACAGATAATTGAAGCTGTATCTGATAATATAACAGCAACAACAGTTATGAGTACCTGTCCATTAATGAGTTTACGGGGAAATTCAACAGAGTTCCCAGCAATTACCACATGAACTATCTGTGCTGCTTCCTGTTCAAACCATAAATTAATTTATGAAATTGAGGAAAGAAAGATATTGACTAACCTGAAAGTTAAAAGATTTGAACCTTCTCATCTCCAAGATGCCCAGTTATATGGTCAACAAGAAGCTGAAACTGCAGAGGATTAGCCAAACTGCTTCCAATGCACAGGCCCGACAGTAACACAACGTATTTATCTTCCTCTGCAGAACAATATGGATGTACCATGAGAGATTGCTTATATATGACTGAGCCATGATGAAAGAAAAAGGAAAGGAACATAGTCGGACTTACGTAGCTCAAAAGGCCGCTCTATCTGAGGCGGTAAACCAGCTTCTAATACATCTTCAACAAAAAACTCGCCCGCACTAGTTTCCTTCCCATGCAAAGCAACAACAACACCTACAATCATAGGATGCTTAAACATTCATTTTCTCAAAGAACCCGTACTCGATCAAAATCTCTTAACATTTGCCACTTTTTAACAAACGCAAAAACAATAAAGCAAAGAACAGTCACAATCCATTTGCACACCTGTCACATATATTGCGGGTGAAAGTGCAGAGCCGCCAAGCTTAACTCTACCACTCTCGTCTTCCAGGATCAAATTATCATCAGGATGCATAAAGTTATGTGGTTTAACAAGCGGAGTAACTGACCTCTGCATTGTGTTTAATGTATTCTCAGATATTTGAGTGATTGATTCAACATAGACTTAGCGGAAGAAAAAAACACACTAGAGAATTTATACCAACCAACCTCTTTAGAATATTCATCGAGAACCCAAGGTTTAAGCTTCATGTGTTTGAACAAGGTTCCAACAATTATGCATTCTTTTCCTTCTTCAAGTCCTAAAATCTTACAAACTGCAAACACAAAAACAAAAAAAATACCTTTGAAATTTCAAAAATCAGATCTGTAATTGAAACACCTGAACTACCCAAAAAACTAATACTACCAAAAGATAGCAAAAAACCCTAAAAATCACTGATTTTTCACCAAATTATATCAACGCAATGAAATTATCAAAATTATTCTCCTTTGTTGAGTCAAACATGAAATTAAAATGAGAGAAAGAGAGCTCTGACCAGGTAAATGGGGTTTCCAAGTAGGGGCAAGCGAGTAGAGAAGTGTTCTCATGAGGTGAAGACGAGCAAAGTAAATCTGACTGTATTGCTGACCTCTGTACATCTCCTTCTGTATCTCGAACCTCTCATCCTGCTTCAATTGAAACAAAAACTCTGAATCAGATTACAAACCCTAGCCCGCACACATAAAAGTAAAAAGAGTCGAGACCACACAAGATTCGAGCTTCTTTCACTCCAAGTAAACACATGAAAGGGTCTCCTACCAGGTTACTGTATTCGGATAACTTGCGTTGTTGAATCTTCTCGGAGTCGATTTCCATGGCGGGAAAACTCAGAAATTAGCAGAAAAGAGTGAGGAAAAGTTTTCAACTTTGGCACTTATCGACAAGAGTCCTCTCTTCGAATAAATGTATCAAATTGAAACAATTAATCTGTTATTCCACTATTTCTACCACAAAATTAGATTCGAACCCTGGACGCGCACCAAGTTTAAACCACTAAACTTAGGGTAAAATTAGAAGTGTGGCATTAGAGAAATGCCCAATCGCCAGGTTAACCGTCTATGGTTTTATGTAAACCGGAAACCAACCGGTTCAACCAGAAAATAAAGCTACTCTTTTTCCTGAGATTTGCAATGAAATTCCCAATCTTTCGTTTTGTGCTGATGTCTCTTTCGCCTTCTTCTTCGATGGTGGCGTTGATACATGGTTCGATTTCGGGGACATCTTCTGTTCGATTGGGCTTTTCAACCTCAGCGCCACCGTCAAGGACTTCTCCTGTTGTTCCGGTGGTGAAGGGTTGGAGGAATTCGTGCCGGAGAAGGGTCTTAAGAGCAATGGTGCAGGAAGCAGCTCAGGGTTCTGCTTCTGTTTACGCTAGAGAAATGGAGCGGCTTTCTGCTAAGGAATCTCTGCTTCTCGCCGTAAAAATTCTCACTTTTTTTTTTGGACTTCAATTACTTCGTTTGATATGGAATATGATTGTTTGGATATTAAAATTCAGTCTGATTTGTGAAATTGGTTCTCTTTTACTATCTATGTTTTATGCTGAGGCAAAATGCGGAGAATTTAGGTGAATTGTGTGTATTTTCCATCGAAGCAGATTGATAGGAGTAGTTGTTAGCTGTAATCAAGAGACTGTATATAACATTTCTCAGATTGATCAAGTTTGCAAGTGAAAAGACTATCTATTTTCTCAGTTACAGAAATTAGATGCATCATGTTTCAGCTCAATTGGGTTTACTTAGATATAGGAACAGTTCTGTGTTTTGAACTCTCGATTGTTGTTTGTCCTGAAACCATTTATGTTACAGTTAAAGGATGCTGGAGGCTTTGAGGCTTTAGTTACAGGGAAAACAACCAATATGCAAAGGATAGATGTGAATGAAAGGATTACAAGTCTAGAGCGGCTTAACCCGACTTCCAGACCAACTACGTAGGTGCTTCTTTAATCTTTTGGTTACAATTTTGCTTTTGTTTTAGGACAATTTTCTTTTAAACTGGTTCCTATAGCTTTCCAGGTCTCCTTGTTTCGAAGGCAGATGGAGTTTCGAGTGGTTTGGGTCTGGAAGTCCTGGTTTACTCGCTGCTCGGGTTATATTTGAGTAAATACTTACAGACTTGTCATCTTCTCATCTTAAAGCTCACCATTTTATCCAAAGTATTTAAAGCGTTTTGCTATCTGATTGTATTATTTCAGGAGGTTTCCTTCAACGTTGGCAAATTTATCAAGAATGGAGATACTGATTAAGGATGCTACTGCAAAGGCGACTGCAAATATCAAACTGTTGAACTCGGTAACATTCTGAAAAAAAATTCAAAGTTTGTCTATGTATTTACACGGAATCACATAAGAGGTTTCTCACAGTGGCAAAAAAAATGCAGATAGAAAGCAAAATCATTCTGTCATCGAAATTGACTGTCGAGGGACCTCTGAGATTGAAAGAAGAATATATTGAAGGTATGCTCGAATCCCCAACAGTCATTGAAGAAGCAGTTCCTGAGCAGCTAAAGGGCGCATTGGGTCAAGCCGCCACAACGTTGCAGCAGCTTCCTGCTCTTATCAAGGATACTTTATCCAGTGGTCTAAGAATTCCCCTTAGTAAGCTTCGTTGGTCATTAAATATACTTTTAACCATTTTCCCCGCATATGTGCACTGAACCAATTATCTGCTTCAGGTGGATCTTTCGAAAGATTCTTCATGATATCTTATCTAGATGAGGAGATTCTTGTAAGTTTATATTGCTTAAGCTCATGCTCGTAAGCGAGTATTTTATTAAGAATGGTGAGTCTGATCCCCTTTTGTTTGTTATTTGTGTTTTTCCGCAGATAGTAAGAGATACCGCAGGAGTGCCTGAAGTTCTAACAAGGTTGGATGCACCGTCATCGAGCGTTGTAGAAACTCTTGAGTACGATAGTTAGATGTTACCACTACCTTATTCATCTGTTCATTCTATGTTATTACAACAACCAACCACCAAGTTGGTGTCTATAAGAGAGAGCTCAATATCCAACTACTTTATTAAAACCTCTTCCTTCTTTTTTGTTCTTTCTTTAATCTTCTCAAGTTTTCCAACTACTTACAGAGAGAGAGCTCAATATCTATAAGAGAGAGCTCGATATCCAACATTTTGTTTGTTGATTTATAATGCCTACTTGATCAAAGATGTAATGAGGGTTATCATTTGATGTGCGGTTCCATCATCATCAATGCATCATCATCGGCACCATGAAACGCTTGATGTATGTATACACGTTTGTAAATGTGGTAACTTGTCTGCTTATATTTGTAATTTTTTATATTAATATAATATTTGTTATCTTGAATTAAATATGGCCCCATTTGTACTTATCTTATGTTAAGTATCAGTCAATCAATCAATATGTCTATTTTTCTGAGTCCATTTGGATAAGCGAGGAAAACTATTCGGAAGTGACGACGACAAGAAAGAAATATTTTTGGAGTGAAATAAGAGTTTTTAAATTTTCTAAACGTGCATTCAACTAATGTTGTTAGTTAATCAAGCTATAGCCAACCAGAATGATATTTTGTTATAGATTTTCAGAAAATATCCTATTTTCTTAAGTAAAATGTCTGGGAAATTCTAATTTTTCTTAAGTAAAATGATTTACTCACTTAGATTAGATGACCATGCAATGGCGAATGAGCATTGGATTGGACGATGATGATGATCACATATCAAATACAAAATCAAAGGGAAAAATGATTAAGAAATATAACTCGTAATAATCATAAACGATCCACAAGATTAACCAAAAGTCAAACCTTTTAATTATCAAAAAGAACAAAATTAGCTTCTAGCTCGTATACAAAGAAGACACAAAATTTTATTTAAAGTTTACGTATTTCTACTAAATAAATTTTAAAAAGACGACTTAGGCGAACTGGTGAGATTCTTCTGCGAAAACGCCGCCATGTAAGTGGGAAGAAGAAGCAACGGTAGGGTCAATGGTCAAGGGTAGATAAGGAAATTCACCTAGATCCTGAATGAAGTCATCGAAAGCTCCTAAGCTGTTCAAGAACCCACCGGAGCTCTCTCCGCCACTGCCGTTCCACGTCACAGACACCATGTCTTCATCTTCGTCTTCTACTTCTGAGTTTATGCTGAATCCATGGCTCTTGTTCATGTCATAGACTTGATGATGATCAGCATCATGATCGTGACTTAATCCTCTAGATTTTGACTTTCTTTTGAGATCCTTTTGATGGTGAAGATCGTGATGATGATCTTGTTTTCCGGTGAGATTCTGGACGATTTGGCGGAAGTTGGAGACGTCGGCCTTAATGATCTCCGGTGCGAATATGTGGATGATTCGGATCTTGGGTTTGGATTTGGTTACTTTTCTTGACTGGTTGTGCATGGCGATGTTTGGTAAGCTTCTTCTTTTCTGGACAGTAGTAGCTTCAAGTTCCATAGTTTTGTAGAATATAATTTAGCTAGCTAGGGTTTATGTCTTTATGATATTAGAAGAGAAAGATGGTGAATTTTTATGGTTAGTAGAATATGAAAAGGTTATATATAGGGGAAGAGAGAAGGAAATGATAATGGGAAGGAAAAATAAATAATTTTAGAGTTACACTTTTAGTCTTTTTCTAATTTCTTTTGTTTTTGTCAACTCGTATATATGTAGCAGAACGTAGGATCCTATATATACAATTATATATATTTGATGTCTTGTTGGTATCAGTAGATAAACTAGCTAGAGTTGGATTATATAAAATGCATATGGGATTATATTTATATTGATAATGAAAGAGATGTGTCAGGCTGTCTCCGAAGACATGAGATTTATGATTCCAAAGGAAGTCCACGGCCCCCTCCAACGAACCAAATACTCGTGTTGGAATGTCTTAAGACATTAATTCACATTATATTCTTTTAGCACATATTGTTTGTATCATTGATTTTTGTTTCTGTATATATGTGATCAAATCTATGTACCAAATTCCATATAATTTGTAATCGTTTTCCTAATTAATTATACAGCCAAATGTGTACACATAGTGTAAAATGATATATATGAAGGTGACATATATATATCGATACAATCTTTCCAATTGAAATGTATTTTGATGTCAACATTGTCGAATTAAAGTAAAAGTAGTCATTTGGCAATGTGTGTTTAGGTATATTACGCATAAATCCAGGTGGCTCCGATTAAATAATTACCTATAGGGTTTCAGAAACTTGTCCCCATGTAATGTACACAAAACTCAACCACCTTATCATTTGCAATATCTAAAGTTGCTCATATAAATACAATTTGTGTGGACCACTACCAAAACCTTTTATAATCTATGATTACAGCCTTAACAACGAGAATCTTAGAAACATATTAATTATATTATTGTTTTTTACTTATTAATTAAAAAATTTGGATGACATAATACCAAAGAATATATACATATATGCAAGGGGTAAAACATATGGACATGTCTTGGTAAGAACAACAAATGTCACAGCTAGTGGTTGCATTTAAATAGAAGATATGTGTGTAAAATGTTCATGGATGAGAGTTTATGAAACATTTAAGCCAACTTATGATAACTGCCAAAACTTAAAAAGATAATAATTGGCGATATATATATGAAGATAGGAATGTACTCTTTATCAGAAAAATGAAGATAAGATTGTACGAAATCGGACGTAATGGTATTAGGACATAGACATGGCATGACCCCTCGGGTGCACGAGGCAGTTGCACTTCCTGACGAGTATTTTCTCCATTTTACTTCGTTACTACTATTTTATCTTATCTTTTTGACCATACGAATTGATTGATCTAAACAAATTCATTCCTATGCATTTTTGTGTATTGTGGTATATATGTATGTCTATGCTTGATAGTTTTTCTAACACCTATTGGAGAGAAGTAACAGTATCTTGAAGTCTCTACTTTTCATTCAACACACTATAATTAATACCTTGGCCAGACAATTAATATACTGTCTTAAATTGACCAAAATATATAAACAAACCAATAATCACCAACTAATAGAAAAGAATCGACCAATAGGCTCATACATGTGTGTTTTCAAGTCAATTAACGTCATATATATATATATATATAATATAGATAATTTATATTTATATATATATATATATATACACAACACACACAGACACTAGCTAGTTGAAAAACTTGAACAAGAACATGTTAAAGGGCATACCTGTATATATCATCATAAGATATTTATGTTTATGGCAGAACTTATTAAAAAAAAAAAAAATTGTGTGGGTGTAGATATATATAGTATCAACATTCCAACACGTAATTAGAATAAGGGATATATTTATTTATCATTCTATGCTTTTGTTTACAAACAAGCACCTGTAATATTTAGAAAGGATAATCATAATAGCCGTCGGATGTACATGTACAGGTGAAGAAGAGTTGAGATATGAATGAAATCCAACGGCAAGAAAGAAAAAAATAAAAAAAAACGGAGCTGACCAGCGAAAGGATTTGGTTTGTACGGCGCGCTCGTCAGGGCTCAAGAGGCGAAACACGAGGCCCGTGCTCTCTTTTTGGATTCGGACCACACGTGGCCTAAAGCAGCTCTATTGTCGAAACTGTGGCCGCTTGAGCCGTATGGGTTGTGGGCCCCACGATCTCTTTACTTGACGTGGTTCCCAGTTCCATATTTCTGGTGTATCTTCCTTGGTTGGCACTTGGCACTTTCCCCTTTTTTTCCTTAAAAATTTAATTCGATTTAATTATTGGACATATATTGCAAAAATGTATGCAGGTAGAGGAAGATTTTGAATAAACAAAACAACGTTTAATAGTGTATGAGATATATAATATCTATAGAAATTTCACTAATTTGTTAAACATATTGAATTATTGAAATAATTATTTTCAAATAATAAATTGGTTTATTGACCTATACAAATCTTTTTATATTATTATTAGAAATATCAAGTTACACAAATACAATGGTAGTAATATTGTTCTAACTTTTAACCACGGCAGACGCAAATCACCTTTCAAATTTTAACTCTATTCATTTAAAGAAATATGCAGAAACTTAACAAAACGAATCACATGAAAATCTTCAGAAAAAAAAACGAATCACTTACGAATTATATAATAGTTTACTTTGGATTTCGTGTGGAAAAGCAATAGAAGAGGCAAATTTTGATGTGTACCTCTGAGCTCTTACGACGCAAGTGGATACAGATTAATCAACTACTCTTTCGTCTCAAAATAAGATATTTTGATGTGTTTTTTTTTTAAATATAAAATATTTTTAGTTTTTGGTAATTTTTTATTTTATTGAATATTGTGTGACTAATAGTATTTTATAGTTTTTTTATAGTTAGGTAAATTATTTTTATTTTATATATTAAATAATATTTAAAAAAAAATAAAAAACAATTTCTTAATTTGTGTGATATGAGCTAAAATATCATATATTTTGAAATAGAGGGAATAATAACTAATCCCAATTTGCTTGTTGCAATTTCAACACTCGTGCTGCATTAGGTGAAAACTTATTCACACTGGGAAACCTTTTTTTTATAAAATTATCTTTCTCATGATTATTGTTTATTAAATTTGTTTGCAAAACAAAAACTATATATATATATATATGTGTGTATGTATTGTTTAGATATATGAATGTAGATGCAGATATGATTAAGTTCCACATGTTAAAACGTATTGTTTCCTACCGGGGAAGAAGGAAATCAAATCACCGGAATTTATAAGCATATTCCCACTCACCAACATGGCAACATACCTTGATTACTCATCATTGACATAATCATTTTCTCTAATCTTAATTTCCACTAAATAGTACTCTCTCCCTAGGATGTTTTGGTGAAGTTTTTTTTTCAATATATAAGATGTTTTCAAAATTTCAATATAATTTTTATTCATTAAATTATAAAAACACATAATTAAAAGTATTTTTGTCAATTGCAATATAACTTTTTAAATAAAAATTAATACATTTAATTTTTTGATTAATTGTTTTTCCCAAAAATATTGTTTTATATTTTAAGATATAAATTTCTTAAGAACATTTTTTTATCCAAAACATCTTATATAACAATTTTTCTAAAATCAGGATGGACTCCATGTAAAACTGTTATGGCGGGCTAGACCGACCTGTCTTGGTCCAACATTGCCAGAGCCATATTTATAAAAAAAAATACCGCTCCAAAACAAATCAAGATTTTTGCCACACTAAACAAAAATAAATCAAGACTTTTACGATGCAAAAAAAAAAAGAGAAAAGAAAATATGCATATAGGATGATCCGGCTACATAACTCAGATGAGGAGGCTTATCAAGACCCACAACTTTTTGCAGAGTGATACAACATTGAAATCACATAAACAAACCAAGAACCCTAAGCTTAGCATAGTAATAGCATCAAAGCTACAATGACTAGTGATAGATTCAAAATTCTAATTTCGGCCTAATATCGATTTTAGCACGTGAGCTCTCTAGCAAATGGAAAATAACGTGCGAGTCATTAATTGTGGGCCAATATGGGCCTGTCCAGCCTATTATTTATCTTCTTCACCTCATATCTTTCGCTTTCGTTTCAAGTCTTACTTACCCTATGATTTCAAATTTCAAATTGTGCAAAGTATTTAGATTTATCGTTGTTCTACTTTTGAATTCAAATTCGCTTGGAACAGAATAAAGGAAACGACCAAATGAAAACGAGGCTTTTGCGTACTGTTTCCTTCAAACATTCACCGGTAAAATCCACTGAGCTTATCTTTTAGCCTCGAAAATTCACCAATATTACAGGATGAACCAAGGCTTTCTCTGTTATTCTTGGCATAACCCCAAGGGCAAAATTGAGAAAGCACATCCTCTATGGAGCCTCTTTGATCAGATCATGTCCAGCCAAAATTTCGCGGGTTCTCCGCCTGAGTCTGAGAGTTGCAAACTATCAAATGCGAAGAAAATTCAACCAAAACAAAATAAAATAAATTAAAAAGATTCGAAAACTTCGTATATATCTCCACTCTATCACTGCACTCTCTTCTTAAACTGAATCATATTTTCTGGGGATTGTGCGGAGAAGAAGATGAAGGCGTCGATGAAGTTCCGGGAAGAGCAGAAGCCGATTTTGAAGGCTAAGATCCCTCTGAGTATTTTAGGTTTACCATTTCAATCAGGGATCGTCGCAGGGGAAACGAAGGAGCTCAGTCTAAATCTCTCTACCTTCTTCGAATCTGGTCCATCCCTCAAGATCGCTTACCGTCCGAATGACACGTGGAATCCATTCTCGATTATCGTTAAAACCGGCACGGGATCTTTCGGCTCGCCGATCTCTAGCTCCATGCTCATGAGCGCTGAGTTCAATCTACTCGGTAAGGGAAACCCTAGCTTCATGCTTCACTTCAAGCCGCAATTCGGCGATTTCTCGATAAAAAAATCCCACTCTTCTTCTTCCTTCGATTGCAATCTGCTCAAATCGATGAACGGATCCGTATCGGAGGAGGATTCCTCTGTTGAGGTGGTGGATGTTCGGGAGGTTAATGGCTACGCCGGAGCATTCAAGAGAGTCTCGGTTCTACCTTCCGCGTGTGTCGGAGATACCGCTGGATTGATCTCCGGCGTAGATGTCGCGGCAAGGACATCTCTGCCTTTGAGAGGAAGCGCCGTCGTGAAATCCCGATGGGGGATTAGGGTTCCTACGGAGATTAAGCACGATTTCAATCCAACGGCTGCGATTTCGCTGAGGAGAATCCCTTTCCTGGTGATGAATAAAATAGGAATCGAACACGTGGACGGCTCAGATGCGGAACAAACAAAATCCGTTAACAAGCCGGGGCAGGTTTCGGGTTCGGGCCTGCCCGGAAGTGCTGACGTAGCTGAGGTGTGTTTGGCCGTGAGACGACAGATGGAAGAGCTTGGAAAAGAAAATCTACAGTTAAAGAGATCCGTGGAAGATCTGCGTCAGGAGATAACCAATGTCCGTCCATTTCCGCCGGCGCCGATGGACTTTGGATCCTCAAGGTACTGCGGAGATGAAACGATCAATGGTGGGAAATCGAAGGCCGACAAGAGGCACAACGAGAGAAAGACGACTAATTACGGCGGGAAGAAAAACGCGGCGGAGGAGCTGAAGAAGGCTTGAAAGACTCCGCCTAAAGCTCGACGTCGAGGTACTCGCCATGATTTGGTTTATGAGAGTTTTCGAATCTCTCTCACTTGTTTGAAGCTGGTTCACGAGCTGCATTTGGCTTATTTAGCAGTAAGGGCTTTGTTGCACATATGTGTTAAATGAAATCTCTCGATTTTTGAAACTGTGTTCTTTCTTATTCATATTTGAATAAATCGGTGTAGTTTTTTTTCTTCTAATTATAAATGTTTGATTTGTTCAAAACCCCCACAAATCGTAGCTATGGATTCGATATTAACTATTAAGACATGCATGTTATTTTTGAACCAAGAAACAAAATTTCCATAAAGTTTAGAGTCAAATAACCACATTATTTCTTTTAATAGATCTATAAACATACATAATATCCCATCCCATCCATCACTGCCATGTGCCATCGAACACTTCTTTTGATATTATGTACACTTTTTATCATTTAAACTATAAAAAGTTAAATCCGAATAAAAATGATTATAACATTTTTGAAAGTATTTATGTAAATGGTATATTAGCCAACTAAAATGGAAAACAGTTTTAGTTAGTTAAAACAGCGATGATGGCACAACAAATTTAAAGGAAAAGATTTTTGAGAAAAATTCTCCCAACTCATCTAGTTCTTAAATCCAATTCGCTGTTGTCGGTTATAATCGGGCCGACTTAAGGAATACTTCCAAAACAACATTCTCAGTTGGTGCATATCGTACGGATCTTACGAAACGTTACATAAACACTCGTCCGGCGATCCAAACTACGTAGAAGATAAAATAATCAAATAAGAAGGAAAATACAAAAATAAAATGAAGGGAAAGAAAAATTCAAAAACATTCATATATTTGTCTCAATCCAAATAAGCTTTGTTTTCTGCTATGATGGCTAGGCCGGAAAATGACGACATCTTTCCTGAGAAACAAACATGGGGAACATTGGAAGAGCTTCTCCTCGCCTCCGCCGTACATCGGCACGGTACCGAATCATGGAACTCTGTTTCAGCCGAAATCCAGAAACGGAGTTCCAACCTCCGTTTGCTCACCGCCTCCGCCTGCCGCCACAAGTACTTCGACCTCAAACAGCGGTTCAACCGAGACCTAGCCTTACCGGAATCTGTCACTGATATCTCAACCGTTCCTTGGCTCGAGGAGTTGAGGAGGCTCCGAGTCGATGAGCTCCGTCGTGAAGTCGAACAATACGATCTCTCAATCTCGTAAATTCCAGTCCACCTTGAAATAAATGGTGCAGAGATTTGGAGTATTAACTCAGATTTTTTACATCGGGAATTGATTTCGTGATTGCAGGTCGTTACAGTCAAAGGTGAAGAGATTGGAAGAAGAGAGAGAGATGAGCTTAACTGAGCTGGAGACGGAGATCGAGAATTCAGATCTAGATAAAATCATGGAGAAGAAAGATCGTATATACTCTGGTGAACCGGTCCCAAAGCCGTTTATTCAGTCAGTGAACGAATCCGTTTCCCCAGATCCGAAAGAAACCGGATCAGAGAACGCGGAGAGGGACGAGAGAACGGCGAGAGAAGCAAACGGAAGCGGCGGCGGAGAATCGAAGCAGGCCGGAGAGGATTCTGGCAGAGGGAGTTGTGAGAGCGTGAAGAAGGAATCGGATAGAGTTGAACCGAGGAGAGGAACGGAGTTAGTTGAGTCAATGGCCGAGTCGGAGGGAAGAGCGAGTCGTGGAGAGGAAGAAGGGAAGGAGACTAGTGACGTGCAGAGCTCGGCGAGCTTGCCGAGAAAAGGAACGTCGGAACAGAACGAACCGGATAACGAGGATCAATCGCCGAGCGCCAAAGATTTTCCCGTTGAAGCTCAGCCGTCGACTAGTCTCCTCGAGATTCTTCTGTCTCAGCCCTGTGGCTCCCACTTTTCGCGCCGACTCGAAAGCCAGGTGAAAATTGAAATTCGTTTTTTCTTTTGAAAAATAATCTTAATTTTTAAAAGAACGATTAATTTTTTTTTTAAAAGAACCTTCATTAACCCCCAAATTTTTTAAAAAACTTTTACTAGTATCTTTTTTTTCCCGGATGTCTCATTTTGAGTCACGAAATCGTCAATGTCAGTAATATTTATGCTAATAATACGTTCATTGAAACTCGAAAGTGAGGCACGTGGACGTGCTTGATTGGTGTTATGAAACACCTTCCGTGACCGGTAGGACCGAAACCATGTCGATATCTTCGTGACAGTAACAAAGGGCTTGCTAAAGCATTGCAATTAAATACTTGAAAACAACTAGTCTATTTTTATTTTATCATTTTTTTTGTTTTGTTAATGGGATGCGTTTTCTGTTTGAAGCTACAGGAAACACATGAGTTCGGTAAAATAGTTAGACAGCACGTAGATTTTGAGATAATTCGAAAGCGGGTCGAAGAAGGCTGGTACAAAAGCTCGAGGATCAGTTTCTTCCGTGATCTGCTTCTACTTATCAATAATGCTCGAGTCTTTTATCACAAGGGATCTTCTGAGTTTAAATTAGCAGAGCAGCTTCACCATCTCGTCAAGAAACAGATGACTATTACTCTCAAGAGACCTAGAGAGATCTCACCACCAAAAGAGGAGTCTTTGGATTTGAAGTCAATTAAAGAAGTTGTTGCAGTCTCTTCAAAACCAAGAATGTCTGTTCCTATTGTAGCTTGTCGGAAACGTAGTTCCTTGGCTGCTGCTAAACCATTATCGCTATTACCTCCTGGACCGGACAAGGAAAGGAAGAAAACAGTTCATGTGGTTGATGATGAGAAGTCGGTTTCAGACAAGGATGAAACCTCTGAAAAAGAGGATGACTCTCTGATTTTGAAGAAGATGACGAGAGGAAGAGCCTCCTCGACTAAAAAAGTAGCAAGCAGGAGCGTCAAGAAAGGTGATTCCGGTTCGAATGTTGATGATAGCAAAGGTAAGGTTAAGAAAACTGATGAAGATAAGAAAGGTGATAACAGTAACACAAATGGGAGCTCGAAAAAGAAAAGTGCTGCGAGTTTTCTCAAGAGAATGAAAGTTGGTTCGTCATCTGATACTGTGGTTGAGACATTGAAGCCAAGCACTGCGACTGATTCTTCTACTTGTGGAAAAAGAGGTGCAGAACAGAGGAAGAATAACAGCAGCAACAAAGGGAATGCTAAGAAACGAGCAACAACAGGGAAAAGCCAAACTCCTGTGAAGAAAAACAATGGTCGAGCTTTGAAAAGAGGGGCGTCTTCTTCTCCTATTCCGGCAAAGCGAAGCAGAGAAGCTGGTGAAAAAGTGTCAGCTTCTTCTTCTTCTTCTACACGCTTGAAGAAACGTCTACGGAGGTGATGATTAGTTATTGTACTACTTAATTAACTATATTCTCTGTAGAACAGAGCTTTTTGCTAGCAGATTAGGGTATAATGTTGATGCATTATAGAACCAAAGTCAATGATTGGGAGTATGAGAACCATTTATTAGGATAATCTAGTTTTGTGATTCTCTATCTCTAAATCAGCATAATGTGAGTTTAGTGATTTTGCCTGTGACTACGTACAAAAAGGCCAAAAAAAAGGCCCCTATAATTGAGAATGGAAAGCAATATGGGCTTTGAATTGGGCCCGTAAATATCCGTGACTCTAATTGCTGGTTGAGCTGTCATCATTCTTATCCACAGAGACAGTTGGAGAGCACCACTTAAGCATTAACAGATGTGAGAGTGAGAAACACGCGCCGGAAAGGGGAGAGTGTGATATGGCGAAATCCGTAACCCATCTTCAACGGGCAAAACAAGATCCATCGGCCAATGGTTAGAGGGTATAGAGGATGGTGGTATGTATGACTAAGTGTGGAACTAAGCAATGCCTCTCACTTAAACTCTTTTTTTCTTTTTCTTTTTTCTCTTCTTTTCCTAATTCTTAGATCTCTCTATGTTTTAAGTTTATTCAGAGTTTCTCTGATCTGACTTTTCCTCTGTTACCCACTAAGTAGATCGATTCACAACCCAAAAGAAAGAAAGAAATCATTGTTTTTGAGTGATGTATCGGAGATTCTGATGATGCGTTTTAGCCACACAGAGGTGAGTCTCCTCTTTCTCTTATCCTTCATCCAGTTTTGCATTATTGTTCACTTCGGTTATACTTGTTCTGTAGAAGCTCGTTGAGATTGAAAACAAATTAAATTTATACTGTGATCATATTCTTTCTCTTGTTTTAGTTTATGATCGGAACAATTTTGGTTAGACTTGTGCTTTCATTGTTAACTGATTAGTTCCTCGTAGACCTGCAATGTGAAAGGGATTAGTTTTACTTGGTTGATTCTTGTGTAGTCTGCATGTTGAGAATGACATCAAGATTCTGTTTCTAATGAGCTGATCATTATAGTGGAACTTGCAGGTTTCTTATACTGTGTTTGTGTTGAGCGGGAATTTATAGACTATGAGAAGAGGTAGAGGGAAAGGGAAGAAGCAGAATGCATCTTCTCGGGAAGATCGTGGAAACGGTGAAGAAGAAAAGATTCCATCTTACAGGAGAAGAGGAAGGCCACAGAAGCCAATGAAAGATGATTTCGAAGAGGAAGAAGAAGAAGAAGAAGACGAGGAAGAGATGGTAGAGAAGATGGAAGAAGAAGAAGAAGAAGTTGATGATGATACAGTACTAGTAAGTAAAGATCTGAAGAACGAGAGGAAGAGGAAGATATCTAATGGAAGTAATACAGATATAAATGCAGACGAGAATGGGTTAGGATCAAAATCAAGCACAGATGAGTCCACGAAATCGACATCTATTGGCTTTAGACAAAATGGAAGCCGGAGGAAAAGCAAGCCAAGACGAGCTGCTGAAGCTGTTGTGGAATGTAATGGAGTTTGAGAAATCTTCTGTTGAACAACTTCAAGAAACAGCATGACAAATTAACCTGAGGCTTCTTCTTACTTACTTTCTTTTTTGTTGCTTTTGTTACAAGTTTTTTGAAGTTGACAACTTTGGGATCTTTTATTTTTGGTGTTTATATGATTTCATGAATCAACAACATCAACCTGCATACTTTTTCTTTCTTGTCTTTTTTCATCTGTTTGGTTTCTGAGATATGAGGGTCCAAAGATGGTCCTGTATGACATGAATTTGGTAATAGAGGTTAGGAGTGGTTGACACTTTTTGGGAGAGATCTAAGATTCTCTCATCTCCAAATGCTTTAAAACATTCTAGAGATGTTATAATTGCAAAGGTTAAGCAAATTATAACAACAGAGCCGTTAAGGGAAGAGAGAAGAGTAATTAGACTTGAGAGTTTGGTCCTTTTTTTGTCAACAAGGGACTGGTCTAAACAATTTTAAATCAGTTGGCCACCTCTAATTTAACCCCAAAAAATAACGAAGAAGAAGAGATTTTTCAAGTATTAATCCTATTTGACTATAATGACGGCATAAATAATATTTTCTTATTGTCTAGCTATCAGTACCTAGTTGTTTTTGGTGTGTCTTTGTGACATTTGTAAAATCAGTTTAAGATCAAGTCTTTGTTTCAGGGTTTAACCAATGCAGCCAGACACATGGAAACCACTTTCACTAAATAAAGCTAAGCAAAAAGAACAAATCAAACCTAAACCTATAAAATAATGTAAGTGTTACAGTTTACACAGACTCTGATGGATGGATGTCTATGACAAAGATTTAACTTTTCATACTTTTTATTTTAACGAACATCAAGAAAGATCTTGCTTTGGATATTGTGAGACTAAAATTTTTATAAAAAAAAAAGAAGAATACCAAAATAAAACTAATTTGGCTTTAATTTGAAAAATATAATCAAACAAACCAAAAGCCAAATTATTACTACTAAAAACATTTTGGTATAATACGCTAATAAACAAGAGAAAGAGATTTAACAAATTAAAATAGGTACTGAAATCATTTATATAGGGTTGCTTGCACATCTGCCGACACCAACTAGTTCCCTTGAAGTGTCACATCTTTTGTTGTGTTCCAATAACTGTACTGCTCATATTTTCAGTCTTTAATATTTTAACATTTACAATCATTATAGTTCTAAATTCACTATTTCTTTTTAATCATACTCGTTGCTCTTTAACTACTACAGTGTAGAAACCCTCTATTTTTAGAACTCTGAACTCCTCGTCAGTTTCCTTTTGGTTCCCAATGCTGAGTATAAAGGATAACATTTTAAGATTCAAAAGGTTTTTATTTTAAGAACAAAAAAAAATCAGATTATCAAGATGTGTAAAGTACTAAAGTTGGATGTCTTATTCAAGTCTGAAGATTGCTCCCTGGTGTCAAATAGATGCTCTTCAAATTTAATACTATTTTTTAATTAAACTTACATCACCTATGACCCATAAGAACTTACATCACACATGACCCATCACCATCACATGCTTCACATTTAATTATGGATGTCCAACATTGGAATACCATGGAACGTAGGACTCTTATTACAAACACATGAAATCCAAAATTTTACGCTAAAATCCATGGACAAGAGAATTAAATCTTATGGTTTTATCTATATTTTACACTTTATACATTGTAATTATTAACAAAATTTCCTAAGAAATGGGTTCTTGATAAATTTAAAACTAACACTAATATACTCCGTTTATTATGAAGATAAGATGGTAGGCTAGTCAATTGCATGAAGTATTACTTGGTGATGAAACAAAACTGGTGTGGAGGTTTTCTTTTATGTTCCAAAAGAAAAGTTAGATAATCATAAATCATATACGTACGTACATGTGAAAATATTATGAAAGTTTAAACAAGTAAAACTAAAATTTTATTTAGTTAGTTTTAATAAACTTCACTTTCAGATTCAAATCCTAATTTTTATTCGGTTTGAAAACAGTTGGATATCAGTTCAACTAAATACCAAGTCAAATTTATGGTAGATTTGGTATGGGCAAACACAAAATATCATCTTCATTTATTGCCAACCTCATAATGCCAATGGTGGACCAAAAGGAAAAAACATGCATTTATTTATTCTTTTGACATAAGAAAAAATGCATTAACTTGTCAAATAATTGCAAGGAGAAAAATATCTATAAAAAGGTAGAAAATGTGAACAGTATAAAGTAAAAAAAAAAGGGTGTACATGAAAGACCTCTCCAATGTTCATTTGCTCCCGTTTCTCTAAGATTAGAAACTGCTACATATCTCTCTCGGTTTTTGCTTTTCGGTAATCAACAGATAACAGTTTTTTCTCTTGTCCGTACCATTTTACTTACTATCTCACTGTCTTTGTCTATTACCACTCTCGTCTCATTTTTCTTCTGTTGCGTTTCTCTCTCTTTTTTCTCTAAACCCCAAACAGTCAAAATCAGGCAAGCCAAAATTTTCTTTGCTTTCTTCTCCTTTGGTCCTTTCTTTAAACCCAAGATAGTTAGGTTTGAGAGAGAAAGAGAATGATAAGTAAAACCCTTTCTGTCTGAGGAGGAGGAAACCAAAATGGAGATGGGTTCCAACTCGGGTCCGGGTCTGGTTCCGGGTCAGGCAGAGTCCGGTGGTTCCTCCACTGAGTCATCCTCTTTCAGTGGAGGGCTCATGTTTGGCCAGAAGATCTACTTTGAGGACGCTGGAGGTGGATCCGGTTCTTCTTCTTCCGGCGGGTCAAACAGACGGGTCCGTGGAGGCGGGTCTGGTCAATCGGGTCAGATACCAAGGTGCCAAGTGGAGGGTTGTGGAGTGGATCTAACCAATGCAAAAGGTTATTACTCGAGACACAGAGTTTGTGGAATGCACTCTAAAACACCTAAAGTCATTGTCGCTGGTATCGAACAGAGGTTTTGTCAACAATGCAGCAGGTTCCTTTTTTTTTTTTT
>VBRH01000448.1:177472-193382 GCA_014578085.1 Cardamine resedifolia | reverse complement strand
TTTTTTTTTTTTTTCTTGTAGCCCTTCGCATTTGCTGTGTTCTCCGATCTGCAATCAGCTGTCGCGGTGATGCATGCTCTCAATGTGAGTAAACATTTCTTCGAACTTGCTATTGCAATTTCTTCGCCGATGTTTCTACTTGTCTCTGTGAAATTTTTGCAAATTTAGTCCTTCAGAAAGCTTAATAAATATCATGCGAACTTGTCTGAAACTAATTTTGTCGGAAAGAATGAAAGTTTGGAACTTTTTTCCCTATTCATTAAGTTTTAAAAAATTTGGTGTCTTTCTGATTTTCAATCGAAGTAACTTAAAATCGTTCTAGTTTCAAAAAATAGATGGCTGGTTGGATTAAGAAACTCTCTGAGTTTATTTATGACGAGCATTAAGCTATCTTTATTTTATTATTTTACTTTCAGGGAATGGTATTTGATCTTGAAAAGCATTCTACTCTTTACATTGATCTTGCCAAATCAAACCCCAAATCTAAGCGTGCAAAAACAGGTAAGTAGCATGATTCTTTCTGTTCGATAACTCAATAAAAGTTCGATCTTCGCTTTTTGTGATCATTTATTTTGTGATCTGGTAGATGATGGCTGGGAAAGCTTGAAAAAAACCAAGTCTTGGAGCACCACTCCTGAATCTGGTAAGATCATTGGTACAACAAGCCTTTATCTTGTTATCTTATATGTTTTATGTTTCCTGTATCTGAATTTCTTTTTATAGTATTTTCGTTCCAATCTTCACGATCCGCTCACGCTCTTTAGTTTAAGATTTCACACTTGGTCTATAAGTTCGTCATTTTGGTTTCACGTTTCTGAAAGCTCACACTGCACATTCTTGCACGTTTGGGTACTAGCAGGTTTTGGCAGCTTTCACACTCCTGGAATGAGTAGTTCTACTTACAACACAATTGGTTATTCACTTACACGAAGGTCATCTGCACTACTTGACCACATTCTCTGGTTACTTGGAAATGCTTAAATTATGTTTCGTTGTTGCACACACTTTTCTTGTATCTCTGCCCCAAAACGTAACCTACTAAGGCTTGGCTGAACTGTTCATGTCTCCCATACCCTCAATATGAGAGAACTTGTTCTGTCTATTGTTAACGAAATTCATTGTCTCATTGTCTCATTATATTCTTTATTTGCTCATTCAGCCAAGGAATTGCTAATGTTACGGGGAAGACAACGACTACTGGAAAATCTGTAAGCTCCTGGCTATTTTATGCTTTTATATGAATATTGCTCTGTCTTGACAATAACCAGTGAGGTAAACTTTTTATTACCAGTCAACATTAAAATCTTTGTTCTTTTGACAGAATAATGCCGCAGAGCCTTGTCCAACACTTTTTATAGCTAATATGGGACCAAATTGCACCGAATCTGAGCTAATTCAAGTTTTTTCAAGGTAAGAAATTAAGAACACTCTGTTCTGCACACAAAATTCTAACCACTAGAGATGTATTAGTTGTCGCTCTCTCGTTCCTGACAGATGCCGTGGATTCTTGAAGCTGAAGATTCAGGGCACATATGGGACTCCTGTTGCATTTGTTGATTTTCAGGTACAGCTCTCTCAATATCTTTTTCTGAAAGAGATCAAGTGAGATCCTTTGTTTGAAGAGTGAGTTGACTTTGAAATGTTTACTTCGGAAGTATAACTCTTTGATGTGGCTTTTGCAGGATGTCAGTTGCTCAAGTGAAGCACTACATACTCTTCAAGGCACCGTGCTTTACTCATCCCTCACTGGGGAAGGTTTGAGGCTGCAGTATCCTTTGCTACTATACCTATGTTATTTCTTTATTCTTTTTCTCGTGAGGCTTTACTGCTATCCCAAGAACCGACTTAACAAGCAATATCAGATATGCTAGATCGCGGATGGGGATGCGTAAGAAGATTTATCAATGTTAAAATTGACTAAGCTCTGATTAGTTAAGATAAAGTAGAATGTCTTGCCAAAACGGCATAGTTACTGAACTTTGCTATATGGATGTATAGTTTACCGTACTCAGGTGTATTATTTATCAGATTGATTTAAGGGACCATATTGGAGAGCAAGTTTTATGTAAACGAACCTTAAAATGATACTGAACCATGGTTCTTTTATTCATATACTTTGTGGGGAATATTATAGAAACAGATAACATCTAGCATTACAACAGCACTTAGAAGGTGTTGAAGCGATCCACAGGGTTGCACAGAAGTGGTCGGGCCATCTCGGCAGCAAAACCAGAACCTTGGCTCAGATCGACCTTCTGTCCATCAAGACTCTTCCAGTCGAAGTGCTGCACTAATGAACCCACACCTACATGCATCACATTCATGGCAAGGGATGCTCCTGGACATCCTCTTCTTCCACTCCCAAACGGAAGGTAACGGAAATTCTGACCCTTGAACTCCATCTGATGTTCACCGATCTTCTCTTCAGAGCTTTCTAGAAATCTCTCGGGGATGAATCTGTCTGCATCCTTCCAGAGTTCTGAATCTCGCATGATTGCATAGACATTTACAAGCACACGGGTTTTTGACTTGACTAAGCACCCATTCACCTTGCAGTCTTCTGCACATTCTCTTATGATCAGAGGAGCTGAAGGGTGGAGCCTCAGAGTTTCCCTTAGAACAGCTCGGAGGTAAGGGAGGTTGGGAACGTCCGATTCTTTGACCAATCTTTTTCTTCCAACAACTGTATCGATCTCTTCTCTTAACTTGTTGAACGCTTGTGGATGGTTTATTAGTTGCCCCATTGCCCACTGCATTGCTGCTGCTGAGGTATCTGTTCCCGCCATGAAAACATCCTACGAATTTTCACGCAACACAGTTTTTATCATATCAGAATAATCAGTTTGAGATCTGGATTCTAATCGTAGGTCAGAAGAAACATACCAACAGGAAAGATTTCATGTCATTTCTCGTGAGCTTCATTTCAGCAGTGGGATCTCTGTAAGTCTCCAACAATATATCCAAAATGTCCATTCTGGTACCTTCTCTATTCATCATCTTTGCCTCACGTTCCTTCAGGATCCTCTCTATTAGCAGGTCATATTTCTCCATGACAGCCTCTAATTTCTTCCCATTCCCAGAAAAGTCCAATACTTTCAAAGGCCCCAACACATCTCCTACACTGACTTTCCCTGCAAGCTCCAAACATGTCTTGACCAGCTCCCTGATCTCTTCCGCCTCATTATCAGTACCCGAACACCTCGTGCTCATCGCCATCCTGCAGATTACATTATTGGTGTAAGTCACGAACTGGCTACTCAAGTCACAAGGCACCCCATCTCTGCAACACTTAGCCACAGATTCTACCAGCTTCAGTTTCTCCTCGTCACGGATGTCAGCGAATTTCTCAAGCTGTGGAACAGCAAGAAGCTTAGTCATGCACAGCTTCTTCATGAACCTCCAGTAATCTCCATACTGCGCAAGGACAAACCTGGACCCTCTATACTTGAAATATTCAGCAGAACCAAGCTCAGGTCTCGAGGAGAAATTAAGCTCTTGCTCCTTAAAGATCTCTCTTGCCACCGAAGAGCTTGAGACAACAACGCACTTAGAAGCACCGAGACGTATCTCCATAAGTGGGCCATACTTGTGAGCTAGACTCTGGAATGAGACAGGCAATACTTTGCCTATCAAATGAAGGTGGCCAATGAATGGTAAAGCTGAAGGGCTCTGTGGCAGCTTTGTAGCAGCCATTGAACCCTGCACCTTCAAGAACCATTTGAAGAGAGCATAAAGCATGAAAGCAAGAACGAAGGCTGTGATGAGGATAAAGTTAGTGTTTAGTTGTAGATCCATTGCAGGTTTGTTGATACAATTTTTTAAGTATACTTGTATTTATACTCAGACACAGACGAATCTTCTTTGTTAGATTCTCACTGTAAAGAAAACAAACTACAGATTTTGACCTTCTACCAAATATATATGTGACGTAACATATTTTTAAAATGTTTTAATTCGAGAAAAAAAATTCATTTATAGGATTTTTTTAATTGAAGGCATTTCCCAGATAGTGACAATTACAGGTACACAAAATCTCAGGCTAAAAGATCATCTCTGCAATTTTCACCAACAAAACCAAAGTTGGAAACTTCTCTACAATCTGTGTAACTACAGTATCCTGAATCAAGAAGATATCATCATACATCTCTATTAATGGAAAATACAACAAAAAACCGTGAATTATCTAACAGTTATCTCCCCTATGATATATCATCAGAAGATGAATCTCTTAACTATGTTTTATCATCAGAAAAATGATAGAATCTCCCTACTATATATCATCAGAGAGATGATTGACCCCTTTCTAGTAATATCATCAGAGAATGATACCAAAAAGTCTTGACAAATCCACACGTCTCATGAAGATATCACCAGTAGATGATCAAACTCTCCCTCTTTGATATCATCAGAAGATGATGTACTCACTGTGCAGGCACACCTTTATTCCCTGGTTCCTATGGTCTCCTCCTAATGTCGCTTCATTTTTTTCTTTTTCTGAGTATGAAAAATGAGTATCATCGCATAGACATTAATGTCCGAACCCTTTTCTCCCTTTCTGCTCTCTTAGCACTAGGAGTGCTCTTCATTTTCTGAATCTCTTCCATCACAACCTTCTCCACTTTGTCAATAGAGTTGAGGAGCTTCTTCTGTGGAGTGAGTGAATCTTCTTCCCCTGTATTTTCTCTTGTGATGTCAAGCAGAATCTGATGGACTTTAGCAGCTGAAGGTGGCCAAGGACGCTTGAATCCAACAGATGGACCAGGAGTGACCATAGAGTAATTGTGCTCGAGCTGACCACCTGACAGTGGTACTAGAGAATCAAGAACCCCAAGTTGTTGTGGAGTTGGGGTCTCAATATCTCGGCCAACGCCTTCTCCCATACGAGCTCTCCTTCTCTCAATAGCCTGCATAAAGGAGTTATGATACAGTTAACAAAGAGGCTAAAGCAAGCCACAAGACTAAGCTAGCTTATTAGAATCAGATTACAATTAAGCTAGGGTTAAAGTCAACTCACCCTAACGACAGCAGAAACATCACGGAGAGGTGTTCTTGGATACCAAGAAGGCAACACAGAAGTTGAAGCACGAGCCCTTCCACGCCTTGTAACACCCAAGCTCGTGTTCTCTCGTCCCTGTGGTGATCTAAATTGAGTTTGACCTCTTCTAGCACCAGTTCGCCGAATACCGAAATTACCCCTCACAAGCCCACCTCTTCCTGTCATAGATCCTTGACCAATAGACCCAAGTCCTGTATTCCCAGTAGCTTCCGATGGCACTCTCAGAACCGGAGACCCAAACAAATTGAGTGGTGTTGCTGGTTCGTCAAGTAAAACACCATTGGAGCGTCTGTTGAGAAATGCGACTGAGTAATCCACAGGTCTCTCTATTCGGTCTCTTGCTTCTGGCATTGTGATTCACCGCTGAATAAATTGAAGATAGAAATTATTAGAACACATCCAAGATTGGGATTGCAAAAATGGCGTAGATAACAATCCCAGAGTTTCAATTAACAACTCCATCGTGTTCTCCATTGTAATCGAACTTCAAAAACCCCCAAGAAAAGGAGATCAAATCTTTCGTTTCACAAAAAATCTCAGTCACATCACGAATAACCTAATTCTAAACATCAATAGCTTCGTCAAGAACCAGCATTTAAATCCCACAAGCATCTACATACTCTGACAACAATAAAACCATGGATTTACCTATGAATCTTTCAATTAGATTTCTTCGTGAAAGCTCGAAACGGCTTTCGTGAACAATAAAGGGAGGAGATAAAGAGGAAAAAGAGAAAAGCTTTTCTGAGAGAGACGATCTGGCAATTTTTTTGGAGGCCATCATCTGGGCGGGTTTTATAATTGAAAATGAAAATGAAAAATTTCGAGCTCGCACGTGTCGCAAAGGTTTTCAGTTTTCACCTGTGTGGAAATATTTTGAATTTTCATCTCAGGCGGGATAACAATTTCGTTTTTTCAAAGCACAAATTTTCGTCAATTCCTTGTAAGATTACAATTTTCCCCCCTTCTTAATCTTTCACTGGGCTTTAAGCCCAATTTCCATCTACAACGGTCATACCGTAATCATGTGGGCTACAAACCATCCGAGTCAACGTGCACCTTACTTTCCCGATCGAATCCTCACCGTTAATTGTAATTCGGTAACCGGCGTGACACAGTCTGGTCTATGATTTATTTCGGTTACCCGGTAACATTAACCAAGAATCAACCCTAATAATAAAAAAGGAAACTCGAAAAGAAGAAAAAAAAGGAAACTCTTGATTATGACCGACATGTATTGTCGGTTTAAACTTTTTAGGGGTTTGTATATAAACCAAACTCGTGCCTTCGAATTATTTTTCATTAATACCATCGAATTCCAAAGACGATTCTCGACGGCGGAGAATCTGAAGTAACAGAGAACGAGAGAGGTAAGAGAATTGGTTATCGTACCGGTTTCTATTTTTCTTCATTGATTTGAGTTTTGAATTTGGGGGTTTCTTTATTTCTGATTCGGTGATGGCGAATTTGGGCGGTGGTGGAGCGGAGGAACAGGCGAGGTTGAAGCAGTATGGGTACAAAGCAAATTCGAGTCTGGTGCTTAATTCTGATGAGCGTCGTCGTGATACGCATGAACCTTCTGGAGAACCGGAGAGTCTCAGGGGTAAAATTGATCCTAAATCCTTTGGTGATCGCGTTGTTAAGGGGAGGCCTCATGATTTAGATGAGAAGCTGAACAAGTCGAAGAAGAAGAAGGATCGTGATGATGATATGCTATGTACTCGGGAGAGCAAAATACCTCGTCTTAGTAAGGAGCTGAGTGTGCTCACTGATACGGATGATGGCGTTTATCAGCCCAAGACTAGGGAGACGGAGGCTGCTTATGAGACCATGCTTCATCTTATTCAGCAGCAATTGGGTGGGCAACCTCCGAGTATTATTTGTGGTGCGGCGGATGAGATTTTAGCTGTTCTCAAGAACGAATCTGTTAAAAGCCATGAAAAGAAGATTGAGATCGAGAAACTTCTAAGCACTATTCCTAATCAGGTTTTTGATCAGCTTGTTGTGATTGGGAAACTGATCTACTGCAGAATCGCCTTAAAGTTGTGTGGTGCACCCGTTTGGCTAGGGCAAGAGACCAGGAAGAGAGGAATCGAATTGAGGAGGAGATGAAGGGGTTTGGATCAGAGTTGGCAGCAACTGTGGAGGAGTTGCTTGCAAAGAGAGTAACAGCCCAAGAACGGGAGGAGAAACAGGAAAAAAAATATCAAAGAAGAAGCTCGACGGCTTATGGATGATGATTCTGGTGGAGATGGTGACAGGGGCAGGAGAGATGTTGATGATAGAGATTTAGAGGATAGTTGGTTGAAAGGTCAGCGTCAGGTGCTGGACCTGGAGAGCCTTGCTTTTAACCAAGGTGGTTTCTCGAGGGAGAATAAGAAGTGTGAGCTTCCCGATCGCTCTTACATAATTCGTGGCAAGGAATTTGATGAGGTGCATGTGCCATGGGTTCCTAAAAAGTTTGATAGTAATGAAAAGCTTATGAAAATCTGTGATATGCCAGATTGGGCCCAACCAGCTTTTAGGGGAATGCAGCAGTTGAACAGGGTTCAGAGCAAAGTGTATGGTACTGCTCTGTTTAAGGCAGAGAACATTCTTCTTTGTGCTCCAACTGGTGCGGGGAAGACCAATGTTGCCGTTCTCACCATACTGCAGCAACTTGACTTGAATAGGAACCCAGATGGAACATATAATCATGGGAACTACAAAATTGTCTATGTTGCACCAATGAAAGCTCTTGTTGTTGAGGTAGTGGACAATCTATCTAAACGTTTGAAGGATTATGGAGTTACTGTGAAGGAACTTAGTGGAGATCAGTCCCTTACTGCGCAAGAGATCAAAGAGACTCAGATAATTGTCACAACGCCAGAGAAGTGGGATATCATCACCAGGAAATCTGGAGATCGCACTTGTACTCAGCTTGTGAGGCTTCTTATAATTGACGAAATTCATCTTCTTCATGATAACCGAGGGCCTGTGCTTGAAAGTATTGTCGCTAGGACTCTTAGGCAGATTGAAACCACAAAGGAGCATATTCGTATGGTGGGTTTATCGGCAACACTGCCAAATTATGAAGATGTGGCTTCATTTTTGCGGGTGGATCTTAAAAGTGGGTTGTTTAAATTTGACCGCAGCTACAGACCTGTGCCTCTCTCTCAGCAGTATATAGGAATTAATGTGAAAAAACCGTTGCAGAGGTTCCAATTGATGAACAATATATGTTATCAGAAAGTATTGGCTGGGGCTGGAAAACACCAGGTCCTTATATTTGTCCACTCGAGGAAGGAAACAACAAAAACTGCAAGAGCAATACGGGACACCGCAATGGCAAATGATACCCTCAGCAGATTCTTGAAGGAAGATAGTCAAAGTCTTGAAATTCTTGAGAGTCTAATTGGGCTTGTCAAGAGTAGCGACTTAAAAGACCTTTTGCCTTATGGTTTTGCAATTCATCATGCTGGGTTGACTAGGACTGATCGTCAGATAGTTGAGGATCAATTTCGTTTAGGGTATGTGCAAGTGTTGGTTTCCACGGCAACTCTTGCTTGGGGCGTGAATTTGCCTGCACATACTGTCATTATCAAAGGAACCCAAGTCTATAATCCTGAGAGAGGGGCGTGGATGGAGCTGAGTTCTTTAGATGTTATGCAGATGATTGGTCGTGCCGGAAGACCTCAATATGACCAACAGGGGGAGGGAATAATAATCACTGGATACAGCGAGCTGCAGTATTATCTTCGTCTGATGAATGAGCAGCTACCTATTGAAAGCCAGTTTATTTCCAAACTTGCTGATCATCTTAATGCTGAAATCGTGCTTGGAACAGTTCAGAATACTAAAGAAGCTTGCCACTGGCTTGGCTATACATATTTATATATCCGCATGGTTAGTAATCCGACACTGTATGGCTTACCGCCTGATGCCATTGCAAAAGACTTAATATTAGAGGAGAGAAGAGCTGACCTGATACATTCTCTGCTACTATCTTGGACAAAAAAAACATGATTAAGTATGACAGGAAAAGTGGATACTTCCAGGTTACTGATTTGGGACGCATTGCTAGCTACTATTACATAACCCATGGGACAATAGCTACATATAATGAGAATTTGAAGCCAACTATGAGTGATATAGAGCTTTTTCGTCTGTTCTCATTGAGTGAGGAGTTCAAGTATGTCATTGTTCGACATGATGAGAAGATGGAACTGGCAAAACTTTTGGATCGTGTTCCTATTCCAGTCAAGGAAACACTGGAGGAGCCTAGTGCAAAGATTAATGTTTTGCTGCAGGCATATATTTCAAAGCTAACGCTTGAAGGTCTTTCTGTGTCATGTGATATGGTTTATATCACCCAGAGTGCTGGACGTCTTCTACGAGCTATTTTTGAGATTGTATTGAAGAGGGGATGGGCTCAACTGGCTGAGAAAGCTCTGAATTTGTCTAAAATGGTAGGGAAGAGGATGTGGAATGTTTAGACACCCCTTCGACAGTTTCATGGAATATGCAATGAGATTTTGATGAACTTGGAGAAGAAAGATTTGTTGTGGGAGAGGTACTATGATCTATCTTCACAGGAGCTAGGAGAGCTTATTTGTAATCCTAAGATGGGCAGACCACTTCACAAAATCATCCACCAGTTCCCAAAACTGAGTCTTGCAGCACATGTTCAGCCGATTTCTCGTTCTATTCTGCAGGTGGAGCTCACTATTACACCTTACTTCCAGTGGGATGACAAAGTACATAAATATGTTGAACCGTTTTGGATAATTTTGGAAGACACTGATAGTGAAAAGATCCTTCATCATGAGTACTTTCTTTTGAAAAAGCAGTATAGTGGTGAGGATCACACATTGAACTTTACTGTATTAATTTCCGAGCCACTGCCACCACAGTATTTCATCCGAGTGGTTTCAGACAGATGGCTTGACTCGCCGACTGTGTTACCTGTATCTTTCAGGCATCTTATTCTTCCGGCAAAGTATCCACCACCTACGGAGCTACTTGACTTGCAGCCTCTTCCAGTGACGGCCTTAAGGAATCCATCTTATGAAACTCTGTATCAAGATTTCAAGCATTTCAATCCTGTGCAGACTCAGGTCTTTACTGTTTTGTACAACACAAGTGACAATGTATTGGTTGCTGCTCCAACAGGAAGTGGGAAGACTATATGTGCGGAGTTTGCTATATTGAGGAATCATCACGAAGGACCTGATTCTACAATGCGTGTTGTCTATATTGCACCTCTTGAGGCTATTGCCAAGAAACAGTTTCGTGATTGGGAGAAAAAATTTGGAAAGGGGCTTGGTTTACAGGTTGTTGAGTTAACTGGGGAGACAGCATTGGATCTTCAGCTACTTGAGAAGGGTCAGATAATCATAAGTACTCCTGAGAAATGGGACGCTCTGTCCCGCAGGTGGAAACGGAGAAAATATATTCAGCAGGTTAGTTTGTTTATCGTTGATGAGCTTCACTTAATTGGGGCTCAAGGTGGTCCAGTATTGGAGGTAATTGTCTCTAGAATGAGACATATTTCAAGTCAGGTCGGGAATCAGATCAGAATCGTTGCGTTATCGACTTCCCTTGCAAATGCAAAAGATCTTGGGGAGTGGCTTGGGGCCAGTTCCTGTGGCATTTTCAACTTCCCACCTAATGTTCGTCCTGTTCCACTGGAGGTCCACATTCAAGGGGTGGACATATCGAGCTTTGAAGGCAGGATGCAAGCGATGACTAAGCTAACTTACACTGCCATAGCTCAGCATGCCAAGAACAAGAAACCGGTTATCGTTTTTGTCCCGACCCGTAAACATGTTCGCCTTACGGCTGTGGATCTGATAGCTTACTCCCACATGGACAACACGCAGAGCCCTGAATTCTTGTTTGGGAATCTGGAAGAACTAGAGCCTTTTCTTAACCAAATTTGCGAGGAAACTCTGAAGGAGACTTTGCGCCATGGCGTTGGCTACTTGCATGAGGGCTTAAGCAGTCAGGATCAGGAGATAGTGACTCAGCTTTTCGAGGCTGGACGGATACAGTTATGTTTAATGACTAGTTCATTGTGTTGGGGTACTCCATTGAAGGCGCACTTGGTTGTTGTAATGGGAACACAGTTCTATGATGGGCGGGAAAATTCTCATTCAGATTACCCTATCTCTGATCTGCTCCAGATGATGGGGCGTGGTAGCCGACCTTTGCTTGACAACGCGGGGAAATGTGTGATCTTCTGTCATGCACCACGTAAAGAGTATTACAAGAAATTTCTGTATGAAGCCTTTCCTGTTGAGAGTCATCTTCAACATTTCTTGCATGATAATTTCAATGCGGAAGTGGTTGCTGGGGTTATAGAGAACAAGCAAGATGCTGTGGATTATCTTACCTGGAGCTTCATGTACAAGAGGCTTCCTCAGAACCCTAACTACTACAATCTCCAGGGAGTGAGCCACAGGCATTTATCTGATCACCTGTCGGAGCTGGTCGAAAACACTCTCTCTGATCTTGAAGTGAGTAAATGCATTGAGATAGAGAATGAGTTGGATCTCTGTCCTCTTAATCTTTGTATGATTGCTTCATATTATTACATTAGTTACACCACCATCGAGCGCTTCAGTTCTCTCTTGGCTTCCAAAACCAAGATGAAGGGTCTTCTTGAGATATTGACTTCAGCTTCGGAGTATGACTTGATTCCTGTACGTCCTGGTGAAGAGGACAGAGTTCGGAGACTCATCAATCACCAGAGGTTCTCTTTTGAAAACCCGAAATGCACAGACCCTCATGAGAAGGCAAACGCTCTTCTTCAGGCACATTTCTCAAGGCAAAAACTCGACGGGAACCTGGCAATGGATCAGTGTGAGGTCCTCCTATCTGCAACAAGACTTCTTTAGGCAATGGTCGATGTGATATCGAGTAAAGGCTGTCTGAATCTTGCTCTGTTAGCTATGGAAGTGAGCCAGATGGTGACTCAAGGCCTGTGGGATCGAGACTCTATGCTTCTGCAGCTTCCTCACTTCACAAAGGACTTGGCCAAAAGGTGCCAAGAGAATCTGGGGAATAACATCGAAACTGTATTCGATCTTGTGGAAATGGAAGACAACAAACGTCAAGAGCTTCTCCAAATGTCCGACGCTCAGCTACTTGACGTTGCCAGATTCTGCAATGGCTTCCCAATTATCGACCTTACATACGAGGTTGTTGGCGGGAACGAGGTAACCCCTGGAAAAGCAATAACATTGCAGGTAATGCTGGAGAGAGACATGGAAGGGAGGGCTGAGGTGGGACCTGTGGACGCACCCAGATATCCCAAGACCAAAGAAGAAGGGTGGTGGCTAGTCTTTGGAGAAACCAAGAAGAACCAGTTGATGGCCATCAAGAGAATCTCTCTGCAACAGAAGGCGAAGGTGAAGCTGGAGTTTGCAGTACCGACTGAACCAGGAGAGAAGTCATATACACTCTACTTCATGTGCGATTCTTACTTGGGTTGTGACCAGGAGTACTGTTTCTCTGTTGAAATCAAGGATTCTGTTGCTGCAGATGACATGAAAGAATGATTTACTTATGTTTTCTGGTTAGTTTTCGCCTCTTTCTCTGTTTTTCTGGTCATAACTTTCGCATTTAGCTACTGTAGTTGATCTTTAGCTTTTGTGGTACACTCTGATTACTTAGATTCAGCATCATAACTTGGATGTGGAAAAAAAAGAAAAGAAAAGAGAGTTGGAGTCCTATTTTATTGCTTATGATTTGTTGAAAGCAGATGCTTTGTTCTTAGAGCTTACAACATAGACAATTTGGTCTGTTTCGGGTAAAAAAAATTCAGAAATGACATTGTTTCTTTCTTATCCTTCTCTCTGCTTTCTTTAGTCTTATGTACACACTTTCTTGCGCCCTATATTGTCTTCTTCTCCTTGTTCATACACTTGCAGTTAGCTCTGTTCTCGTTTAATATCTGTGTAAACCAACAGAGAAGTCTAAATCAACAATTCAATCGGTTTTCAGTTTTTTGCCACAATGATCAGGAGTTTAACCTTATACTGTCTTTGCAAGTCTTTGATGTAATCCACAGCTAAATCCAACATATCCGAAGTGTTCGTTTGCTGTTAAAACAAAAGGATACCGAAAACATCAAACCAAATCAGTTCGATACATACGAAAACTATACCATTGTCCATTACAAGAAGTTGCAGTAAACTGTACCTTGTCCATGTTAGGAACAAGCTCCTGTAATTTCCTCATTCGCTCGCTAATCCGCGTTCTTCTTACCTGACACAAAGTTACAAAAGAATTTGTTAGGAAAGAAACTTTTATCGATATGTAAAGACGGTTAATAACTAACTAGTTGAAGTTACCCGTTCAGCAATACTTCGAGGATGTGTGGCGCAACCACGCTTGGCTCTAATTTTACAAGGAACAGAATCTTGCAAATGAAGATACTTATCCACTGAAACCATGTCCGAAGCTGTAGATGATGACTTCGGTAAACTCAAGTGGTGCGACAGTAACTGCATTCGATTCCCTGACTCTCCATTCTATACAAAACAAAAAATAACATTCAGTTCCCTAAAAACCAGCTCAAGAAAACGACTGCACACTTTCAGCTATGGAGCTAATGTATATATAATGTGTGTAATGTTTTACTACTACACCCAATAACCAAAATAAACCGGTTGAGTCACACTAAACCAAATAAAGAAAGAAGGGAGTGAGTACCTGATCTCCGTGAAACAATTTTCCGTCGTCCTCTGTTTCTCTTTTAAGGGAGGATAAGTTATCAATGAAGCTTGACGGATCATTCCAATGGCTATATTGAAAAGTCGTTTCGGTGGAGATTTCAGGAATCTGAGAAAGCATTCCTAGTGAAGAAGGTGGGCGTGAAGAGAGGCTACAATGACGTCTTAATCCATTTGAATTAGATGGAATCTCTTCATCTTCTTCGTAATTCATCAAATTCCTCATTGAACTATAACCTGCGATTGTAAATATAGAGTTAGGAAACCTTTTAACACTTCATTTCTCGAGTCCAAGTGCTTAACCTTATGGTTGAGGCTTTTGTCTTAAAGTTACTAAATCGAGACAAAAATCAGACCAGATCTTGTCTTAAAATTATTCTTAAGGAAAGTAAAACATTCAAAAACTTGAATCAAGTGTTAAATCATTCTTTTAAAAAATGATTTCAGACTAAGAAAAGGAAGAAACTTTGTTGTAGAGAGCGAAACGGTACCGTTCTGGTCGGAGAGGTTTGTGAACATTCCGGCCGGTGAGCTGCTTTGCCGGAGAAGAATGGATTCAACTGGTTTCGTGTGATGATTATTCATACCCAGAAACTGATCCAAACCAATCGAACTCATCATCCCTTTACTATCATGTCTCGGGTAATGCGGCGGCAAACCCAGAAAGCTCGACGGCTCAGGCTGCTGCGGCGGGGGAAGAGTGGCGGCGTATGAAACAGAGGTGTTCGTCAACGAAACAGGAGACTTACCTTCAAATTCACTCCGACTCGGTGAACCCAGATCGTCGTTTACTCCATTAGAGCTAACGAATCTTGAAAGCAACCTATTGGAGTCGAACCCACTCTTCTCGTCGTCAACGAAAGCGGCAAGAACCGAGCTCGGAGCTGATCGAAAACGAAGAAGACCCGACCCGGAAGAAGATATGTGATTCGGGTCGTAAAGATGATTATGAGTATTTGAATCCATCAATCAAATAATAAAAAAAAAATATTGGACGGATTTTTCCTCGAAAAGATAGTGCTCTGTTTCGTGACGTTTCAGGAAGAACAAAGTTAGGGAACCCGAATCTTAATAGCTCTCCGACGTCAACTATTTCTATAAAATTTAAGCTTTTTTTTTCCTCCTCTCTTATTTTCTTGTTTTGTGTCACTTTCCTGGAAAACTAAACTTCAGCTTTAGATGTTGAATCTAGATAGACAAGAACTTGAAGAAGAAGTAAAGGAGGTTTCGTCTGAAGAAGAAGAAGAAGAAGGAGAGAGAGAGAGAGAGATAGTTGGTGATGATGATGAATATTTATCGTCTTTTTGCTTCTGAGTTTCTGCGTCCAACTTTAATTGCTGAAGATAGCGGCGGATCGAAAAGCATAACCAAAAATTAAATTGAATTACAAAATTAAAAGAAAAGTACAGAGGAAGACGTCGTTTTAAACCGCCTGTGAGGCTGAGTCACGGAAACGCCTTTCCATTTATTTGTTTTTTAAATGTGTAATTTCGAATACTTTTTCTTATACGAAACAAAAAAAAATCTAAAATCTAAAATGTATATGTAAATGAGAAGAGAGTGTAGATTTGAGATGAAAGAAAATACACACTTTATACTCGAATACAGGAAGAGCATGTGAAGCAAAATACCTAATTTATAAAAAAAAGAAAAGAAAAAAAAAAGAAGGTAAAATACCTACCTAATCATTAATCAATTTTTTGGCTTACCAATGGACCCGTGACAAATTATTTCTGCTCTTATTATATTACCTACAAATATCCCTAATATCATTTTTAATATATCATTTTTAATATTAAAAACAGTTGATATTATCTTTTCAAATTACATCTAAAATAATAAAAATATTAAATGCAATAATTATTTTTAATATCTAATTGCCACTAATAGTATCAACGTATTATCTTCAATTTCAAACGCTTTTAAAAATTATATACAGTTATCTATAAATTAATATATTCTATAAATTAATAAAATCTTTTATCTCTACATTATTAATTTATAAAGATTTTATTGTATCTATTAGTCTTTACCCGAATTTAGAACACACGAACAAAAGAAAAATGTATGTTGGGGACAATATTGAAGCGATAGTAGGCCATACGATGATAACATGGTATATATGCGCGGGTCATTC
>VBRH01000448.1:165657-177406 GCA_014578085.1 Cardamine resedifolia | reverse complement strand
ATAAAGATTCAAAGTAATTATGTTTTGAAAATAAAGTACTCGATATTCAGAAACCAATAATCATTAGACTTCATAATTCATAGTCAGCAATTCTACCGACAAATCTAATATTTTCACATTCGAATAGTACAGTTAAGAATTATGATTGTCCCATCAGAAATATAAAAGTCAGAAGTTAGATCTTAATTTGGTTACGCAGAAACAAACATTCTTTAAATAGAAAGAAAATTGTCGGAAGTACCCGTTTGTAATAAAGAGTCAAAACTGACTACTTTTTAACAAAAAATCTATGTAGCTTTCCGAATCCGATTTAGGGTTCACGGAACCTAATCGTGACGGAGGACGTTGACGCATTGGGAATGTAAGGCGAGGATTGGGTAGAATACTATTCCCTCCGTTTCTTAAAGACGGATGTTTTAGAAAAAAAATTTGTAAAAAAATTTGTTTATATTTTGTATTTTCAATGCAAAAATAATGTGATATTTCTTGTTTTATCCTATTAATTAAGATTAAAGAAAAAAAAAATTAAAATTAAAGGAAAAGATATAGGTGTTTTAGGTTATAAAAAAAAATTCTTAATATGTGTATAATATCTTAAAAATTCATTTTCTAGGAATGAGGAGTATATGACATACGGTACACCCGCATTAGAAAAGATGATAGTGAACTAAAAGTCTCAAACCTCATTGGTCGATGATGATAAAAATGACGTCACTCCATGTGAATGATGCACCAGATTGCGCCTCGTCTAAAAATCTTCGTCCGCCGTCGTTCGCACTTAGTTTTCTTATCTCTATATTTCTTATCTTATTTAACTTCAATAATTCACGGGCGCCGTCTTTCTAAAATTAAAGCGACCAAAGCGACCCATTTCTCTTGCCAAATTACAATTCAGCCCTTCGATCGAAATTGATTAATTATAACTTAAGTACTCTTTGAACTAGTGGTTACGTTTTCAAAACATATTCGTATCAATCTGAATTTTAGCTTTTACATTGCGGTAAGAAAAATTAATTGGGGTATTCTGCTTTGGATGCGAATTTATCACATCATGTTGGTTTGGATGTGAATTTATCATCTATGGAGTTATTAGCTGTTTCATTTCTTTTTATATGGGGACTAAGGTTTATGTGCCTAAGGCTCTATATATGTGTATGCTATGGAGACATATAGACTGGTGAGATGGGACTAGCTTACACAATTTTAATCGAGCGGTTTAATAATTAATCAACAAAAAGACAAAATGTGTGTATGCACAAGCACATGCACGTATATTTTACTATTGACGCATAAGTAATATATTAAGTTATTAACAAACAATAGTTCACGAGAATTAAGCCATATAGTGGAGATAAATGCATGTCAATGATATTTAAAAATTGTACTAACTATTTCTAAAGTAAACTGATGATATTTAGATTGTTATTAAACTGGTAAACCATAACCTATTAAAGTTGCTTCTTATCGATATGATTCATCTGAATCAAAATCTCGTGTTACTTTGCAACGAAAAATCTGGCAAATCATACACAATAAAGTTGCTTCATTCAAATCAAACCAGTATTTCCTCTAAGGAATCCATACCACTGGTTTGTAATCTAACAACTTTTTTTCAAAACTATCACACCTAAATGTTCTCAAGTGCTCTCACCATAACATGTCACTCTTTTAGTTACAATATCTGTAAAGACGTGTACAACACAAACTCTTCACTATGGAAGTTATTTCGGAAAATTCAGTGGTGTTAACATTTTTCTTCTAAATAGTGCAATGTATACGACGGGACAAAAAAAAGGAAGCAAAATAGGACGTATTATGTGAAATTTAAAAGTTTGGCCTAAAAAGAAAGAACTTATAAAAGCAAATCCCGTCCGTGGCTTTGTGGATGGGAACATGAACACGTGAGTCCCCATTAGCTTCTCTATGTTGTATAGGATTTTTTTTTTTTGGGACTGTTTTGTATTTTTATTTAATAAAAAAAAAACGATTCCCCATCAATTTATTTAAAATATTTATGTTCCGAAAAATAGATTACATTGATCGAAGTGGGGAATCGTGGTCCAGCTTTGGCTTTTATAATGTCAACAAGCTCAAAAAGGGAGCTTCTCTATTTTATTTTCTCCAAAAGGAACTTCTAAATTAAGCAAGTGTTTCTCTCCTTTAAAATTTGATTTTTCTCGAGTGGGATACTAAATTTGGAAGTAATCAATCGTGCTGGGGCAAGATATGTTATGCCATGAAGATCTCTCTTTGTTGTTTTAGTTTTTTTTTTTAGTGTATAAAAGTAATACTTTTTGTTGTGAATTTGAACAAATGACCAACGGTGGGATGTGATCTTGTTTAATGTTCTGACCAAAACTATATTCGAAATAGATTTGATTTTGCCTTTTTCTCATGTCTATGTAAATGCTAAAGATTTGCTCAAATTTCATTTCTCGCACCTCCATGCGCAAAAGAGATGCAATCATGCAGTTGAGTTTTTATTTTTTAGTAATAACTATTTTTTCCGTTACATAAAGAAAAAGCTCATAATAAACTAGAGCAGGCCCACTAAAAAAGCATCAACTGAAGTGTTTTGTTTTTGTTTTTTTGGTCAAGTATGATATTTAAGAAAATATATGCATCTAATCAAAATCGAATCTCTGTTTGGACCTATGAAAACAAACAATTCAAATACATGTATTATAAACCCACTTGGTTATATTAGATAGAAATCTTTATTTTTTGGATAGAAAGGATCTATCATGCAAGGAAGGACTGTTAACATTATTTCGTATTTTAATATATACTTGAAAGTTGAAAGTTTGACAAGATTTTTGAAACATATCTTTAGCAAGTTTATGATATAAGATTCTAGAAGGCACGATCTTTATTAAAAAAAAGAGATTTTAGAAGGCAAGATAGAAGAAGCCCATGACACATCCTTAAGATACAAGGAACATGTGACAGACACAAGATCCGGAAATAAAACCTAACCCTTCATTTAAGCTCACCATATAAACCACAAAACATCATTTTGCCTGAGATTAATAACATACAAAACATCCGTGCTTTTTCACTAAAGGTAATTTAATCCGACTTCATTCCACCTAGACTCTCAGACACTGATCTCATCCAAGGACGCATCTCTGGATCCATTTTAGTGCAGTTCAAAGCGACATGAATGGTAGCAATAACCTGCTTACTCGCGAGATCCTGTTTCAGAAGGTTCGGGTCTATGATCTCAGCCAACGACCTCTCTTCCTTGTGCCACTTCCTCAAAACATTCACGAGTTCTTCTCCTTCGTTTTCAGAGGAACCATTAGGTAAGCGACCAGTCAATAACTCCAACAGAATCACCCCAAAAGAATAAACATCGCATTTCTGAGATGATTTGCAACCAGAAGAAGCTCGGGCTTCGGGTGCAAGGTAAGCAGCTGCAGCTGCAGGAGCTGAGAGTCTTGTGGCAAATTTTTGGTCTATGCTTTGCGATTTGGTGGATAGTGAATGATCAGTGAGTTTTGGATAACCCGGAACGAGATGTGTTAGACCAAATCCTGAGATGTGAGGATGTAGCTCATCATCTAACAGAATTTTGCTTGATTTTAGGTTGCCATGTACATACTTTCTCGAACTGTATTCATGTATATACATCAAACCCCGAGCAGTCCCTTGTGCTATACGTAACCTCTCTGCCCACGATAGCAGAGGTCGAGTATTCGAAGGTCCACCTCCAAAAAAAACCCAAATGCCATCTTAGAAAACCAGTGATTCAGAATGCCTCAAAAATACAAACAAATCTCAGGAAAATGGAAAAATCTCAACTTTGTGCTCTAATCTGATACACCTGATTACATAATTAAACATATAATGCTTACTAACTTACCAACGCAGATATAGCAGAGGTTAAGACTAAACACATGCAAAAAGATACCTTCTTATATGTCAACTTAAACACTCTTTAAACTACCCATTAACTCACCTAACTGACTTAACTTTTTCTAAGAAGTTTCCTGGTAGGTAGAGAGATCCATGCTTTGTCCTGGATCTCTAACAGTGTCAAGTTTCAACACATGTAAACCCAGTAAGCTTTGAACAATATAACAACAAGGAGAAGAAGCCAATAAGCTAGTCACTATACCACAATCACACAAAAGGACAAAAAGCTCTGCATTTACAGACCAAGAGCATTGACTCTCTCAACAAGTATGTGTGCAAATAAACATTTTCATAAATACAATTTAGTAATAAATTGTCAAAAATAAAGAAAAGATTAGAGTTTTACCATGTAAGGCAGAGTACAAGCTGCCATTGCTAATGAAATCAGTAATGAGAAGCTTCTCGTCCTCTGCATAGTAGTAAGCTTTTAGCCTAACGATGTTAGGGTGGTTGATCCTACCAATGCTCTCCACTTGGTTCTCGAAATCCTTTAACCGCCACGTGGCGTTACCCTCGTTGAGTCTTCTAACGGTGACAACGGTGGAGGACGATTTATCCGCCACTACTCTGTACACAATCCCGCTCCTACCCTTGCCTATCACGTAAGCCGATGCTCTTAGCAAATCCTCAAGCTCGAGCTCGAATCCTTCGTCAAAGGCCACGAATTTACCGTCTTGCCCTTCTTCGTCGAACTCCGAGACCACCGTCGTCTTCTTTGTCTCCGTTTTGAACCAGTCGGAGCTTCGTTTTCTTCGGATCAGCCATACCGACACGGAAACAGCTCCGATTACAACTGAAACTCCAGAAATCAGAGAAACTGTAACTGATCCAGTGATCTGCTTCTTCGCGTCGTCTTTGCTGATTACACTAGGATTTGGTTTCTGGAGTTCTTGCGAACTTTCCGATTTAGCAGTATCGAAATTAGGGATTTTGATATCTTCTTCGCAAGGTGTTTGCAATGGAAATCCACAGAGATGAGAGTTTCCAGCGAACACGATGGGTCCTTGGTTCAACAGAGAACCCACCTGAGGTATTTTTCCGGTCAGATTGTTGTGGCTAAGATCCAAACTGATATGAACAGGAAATCGACCGTACGACGGTGGAATCTCGCCGGTAAATCGATTACAAGATAGATTTAGTGTTCCGACGAGGCTTCCAAGTTCAGTGAGTGACTCAGGGAGTGACCCGTTGAGACGATTAAAGGAGAAATCGAGGTGGTTGAGAGATTTCATGGACTTAATTTGGGCTGGGATTGGGCCGGCGAGTGAGTTGTGAGAGAGATCGATGTAACGGAGCTTAATGGCTTGGAAGAGACGAACCGGTACGGTTTTGGAGAAATTGTTGTGAGCAAGATCAAGCCGGATAAGTGAGTCGAGTAAACCGAGTTCGGATGGAATGTAACCGGAGAGACTTTTTCCGAAGAGTGCAAGTGACGTGACTCGGCCGTTTTTGCAGACGATTCCGGACCAATGGCAAGGAGTCCGGTCGGATTCAGACCAGTGGTTCATTACTCGGGTCGGATCGTTATCGACGGCGGCTTTTAGAGCAAGAAGAGATAAACCGTCGGAACTGAGAGAGGAGCAAAAGCTCATGCAGAGAAAGATGGAAGAAACAAGAAGTGAAAAAATCCAAATAACCTTCATTTTCTACTTAAGAGCTACAAATCATTCATATAATGATGCAACGAGGAGTTGCAGAGAAAAACGATAAACAGTGAAGACGAAGGAGAAGGATAAGGGAGATTTAACCGAGGTTGGATTCTTTGAATGGTTCCATTTTAGCAACGTGGAGTTATGTAGTCATGATCAATTTTTTGAATTCTTTGTGCGCAGCGCAGAAATATGGTTTGAATTAATAATAGTATAATATAAAGTTTTTAATATAATACTGGGATTTGCGTTTTGGGTTTTTGTGGTTCTTTAATCCCACTGTCCACTGATGCATGTGGGATCTAGTTACATTTTTAAAGTTTTGTATGCGTCGATGATGTCTAGGATCGTTGGATTTATTATAGGATAAAAAGAGAAGGAAAAGGCTATAGTTGCAACTTACACTATTTTGAGTTTGAGATTCCAAATTGGAAATCCAGAAGAAAAACAAAATATTAGCTGTTCAATCTTCAAATAAAAATGGTATTAAGCCACCAAAAAATAATAAAGGAATACGAAGTTAGCTATCAAAATATGTTTAGTTTGGAATAGTGAAATGGAAAAAAGTAAATTCGATTTGAATTTATCCGTACAGGTTACTGCTTCTGCTCTACTATTAGTTGTGCCAATCATACTAGGCAAAGGATACATAATAATACTGCTATTATCAGTGTTACAATAGTACAACAAACAAATCATATTCATGAAGAAAGAATTAAAAAACAAACAAACTGTAATCTTATTAAATGCTTAGAAGCTTAATTCATATGGGACAACCTTGAGCCATGTATAGTGCTACTAATCTACTCTTATTTTTACTTTTTAGAAGATATAGGGTAGCAGTAATTGAAAAGAAAAAACTTTAAGAAATAATTGACAATAATCGAACTCTACCGATTATCTTATTACGAAGCTCGACTTATTTATATTTGAATTTAGCGGACGTTGTTATATTTAGATTTTAATTCAAAATAAAGGAGGGAAGAGACGAGACGGTGGAGAAAGGATTGTGTCAGAAAAATCATTAACCCACCGACAAAAGTCACCAAACAAAGATGCATTTGAAAGATGCCTCCCCGCTCAAGTCCCAGTCCTAAGGGTATTTCCGTAAATTAACACGCCGTATCTGACTCAGGAATCAAGATCCATTGTTCAGCTGAATACAAAGTTTAGTGGGCTTGGGCCGACGATAGAAATAAACAAAACGGGTCAGACATCTTTTCTTTTGTTTTTGTGGAGAGCACCATGCCATTGTTTATTCTGTTTGAAAAGAAATAGAAGAAAAAGTGTAGAAAGCCTTATCTTTGAACCAGTCAAAAGCTTGTTGTGTAAAAACGGCAAGCACTATTAGTCAGTTTACGTGAACATCTTGCCGTTCTTGGTACAAACACATTGATTCAAATCTAGTATGAGACGGGCCATTTTTGGTAAGCTCAATTTAACGGTTCATATAGGCCCAATAAATTGCTAAGACGGCCAATTTTTCAGATCCGTGCAACTTGAGTGATGATTGGTGGGGACGGGGCTTTGAGAGTTATTTAGAACGATAATTATTTTTTGGTTTAAAAAATTTGAATGGTATTGTAAATGAATGCGTTTATATGTCAAATCATCTTATTTTTAGAACATATTTGTATTTTTTGCTTTATTATATTGGTCTAGTAAAGATAAATTTTGTTTTATTTAGTATCAACAAATAGAAAATTCAGGAAATGATAGTCGAGTAGTAATTATTAATTTAGTGCCCTTATTTATTATGGCACCAACTATAGTGACCATTACAATATTTGTCATTTTCCTTTATTTAGAAAGTATTAAAAATATATAATACCGAACCAAAGCCCAAAGGCCCAACTCATAACCATTGGGATCCAATCCAAACGTTTCACTCTCTCTCTCTCTATCTCTGATTCTCAATCTCATAATAGAAAATTTCTCTCTCAAAAAATTTGGCTTTATTAACAGACGCACTCCAAAGCTAACGTTGCTTTCTTCCCACTCCAAATGGCTCTGGAGTAATCTTTTCCTCTGAGAACACACACAGACACACTCCAACGAACAAGAAGAAGACTTTATTTCTTCAGCAACCTCTGAGAAAACGAGAGAGACAGTTGATTCCGCCATTGATGCAACCTCCTTCGCGTTTATTGTTTCTCTACCTTTCCAAAATACTCGCCAACTGATAATCTTTTCTCTCTTGATTTTTTTGGGTTTTCCCGAGATATAAAGATCCGACTCGGAACAATTTTTGAAGCTCTAAAAGCAGCTTAACTCGAGCTAGTTGATCAAGTCGGTCGGTTCTGATTTTCTCTGAATTTCAAGTCGGTTATTTCCGGTTTAATTTCCGGTTATGGATCTGACCGAAAGGTTCGGAGCTAGATCCGGCGTTGGGCCGGTGACCGCCCTGGAATCTCTCAATTTCAGCGACGAAATTCGGCAATTGGTGACGATGCCTCCCGATAATATTGGCGGCTCCTTCACGGCTTTGCTCGAGATGCCGCCGACTCAGGCCATGGAGCTTCTCCATTTTACAGATTCATCATCTTCTCAGGCGACCGTTACTAGAGTCGCCGCAGATTTATCTCCTCCCACTCTTCACCCTTTCGGGACATTGACTTTTCCTTCTAACTCACTTCTCTTAGACCGAGCTGCTCGTTTCTCGGTGATTGCTACAGAGCAAAACGGAAATATCTCCGGTGAGACTGCCAGTTCTAGCGCCAATCTGGACAGAGTCAAGGCCGAGCCTGCTGAGACCGATTCATCTCAGCGCCTTGTTTCTTATCCAATTGTGAACAAGAGGAAAGAGCGCGAGAAGAAGGTGATACCAATTGTTTCACAATCAACTTTATTAAAACCCAGAGAGATTAATTAGTCCCTAATTCCTTCCTTATGTTCTTAATTTCTAGGTCAAAAGCTCGATGAAGAAGACTAAGAGCTCCGAAGAAGCAGACAAGTTGCCATATGTTCACGTTAGAGCTCGTCGTGGTCAAGCTACTGATAACCATAGCTTAGCAGAGCGAGTAATTATCATCTCACAGACCACTTGTTTATTATATTAGGTAAATTAGTGGATATGCTTATTCATTATTAACTCTTGATTATAGGCAAGAAGGGAGAAGATAAACGCACGAATGAAGCTGCTACAAGAACTGGTCCCAGGCTGTGATAAGGTTTGTCTCTAGATAATTGACCTTTAATTAAAATGCTAATCAATAATTAGATCTTCATTTGTGCTTAAAGGCAGAATCTTTCTTTATTAGACCAACCCTCGGAAAGTGATTTTTTTTTCTCTAATTTGATGATGTGGTTTGATAAGGGTCTTAATCCTTCGCACTTTCTTTTTATATGAAAAAGTGGAATCCTAGATTCCTATTATATGAAAAAATGTTTTTTTTCTGGCGTGCCAAAGACGAAAACCACTAGTTTGGTACTTTCATTGCCTTGAAGATCTAAACTTTATTTTCGTGTGGTGGAGGAATACCTCACGGGTAGATCACCATTTAGATAAACTAGTAATACGGAAGTGATGTGACATTGTTGGATAGATTCTTGTTTCGTCTTCCCAAATTGTATTCATTGAGCTTACTCCATAAATGACGATAATGGCTTTATGATGTGTGAATGCTAGCTGGAGTGTTCCTTTGAGGTTTTGGGTAGAGGGGACAGATTTTGGTGGATAGATCAAGATCAGACTGTGTTTTGGGGTCCATCTTTTTGATAATAAGTGGCAAAAGTTGCAGGCTTTCTAAGGAGGATGCTGAATGTAGTATCGTCTCTAATAAGTTTGGTATCTATCAAGTAGAAAGAGGGTGAGGAGTGTAGTATCGTCACTAATATTGTTATATGCTTTGAGTCCCACAATACCTAATTGGTTGGAAACATGATGTGACACTCCTGCAGACAGCTAACTAATCGATATATATCTTGGAATTTAGCAGCAATTATTGGTGGAAGGAGATGATGATAAGTGACAACTCTCTAAGAGTTTGTTAAATTTGTGGGGTTCTGGGATTTGATTGTTTGTTCATGAAATCTTGAGTAATTCTGAGTTCAATATAAACGAGAGATGTTGATCTGGTTTCCTATTCTGGGCCAAATTATGTTGAAAAGCGTAGAGTTGTTGAGATTATAGAAGCCGTTTTACATGCTAGTTAGGAGGAAGGCTCATTTTCTAGCTGCTTCTTTAACTACACGTAGTTTTAATTCTTATTAAGCTTTGTATTCATCTATTGGTAATAGCTGCTTAGAAACTCGTATCTTTCTAGAACGTGTGGCTTGTTCTTCTTTATGTCTGACTTACCAGAAAGCTTTGGCTTGCAGATTCAGGGCACTGCATTGGTTCTGGATGAAATCATTAACCATGTGCAGTGTTTACAGCGTCAAGTGGAGGTAGGACTTCTTGTAGTGTTTTTGTTTACCTAAATTGAAACAGTAAGCTATACAATGTGTGATAAAATTGGTGCCACGATGTCACAAAACTCTTCTTTTTTTCAGATGCTATCTATGAGACTTGCTGCAGTAAACCCCAGAATCGACTTCAATCTTGACAGCATATTGGCTTCAGAGGTAAGTATCAACTAATCACATACAAGAATTAAGTTTCATGTGATCTTCTTCTACAATAAAACCCTTCAAATTTAATATTCACTAAAAAGAACCTTACATTGACCATGTTACTCGTTCAAGTAAACCATAGGGATTATATTTCTTTGAGTAAGCTTTTCGGTTGTATCACAAAAAGAGAACCTTTTGGATATTTATTGATCCAACATTAATCAACCCTATTCTAGACTAGGCTTAAAGAAGAAGAACAACGTGGGGAAATAAATACACATGCCTTACAAAAATGCAGTACACACACTCATAGCCTTTTGTTAACGCAAGAACTAAAAAAATCTTTTGAAAAGACTCATTAGTCCTCTCATTTATATCATACAGAGAGGTAAAAGTGGTCAGAAACACGGACCACCTTTGTTCTGTGGCCTACGATGCTGTCTTTTTTTTATATCCTTGCACAATTATTTTTCTGTGGGTCTCAGTCTAAGTTCTTGCTGCTTCAAGTTTCACCTATCTAATCTAATAATCAACTTTTTTGTTTCGCTGCAAATAACTTTCTTATTAATTGACCTTTTTTTACAGCTTGTACACCATTTAAGAACCAGGTCCCACTCCTTAAAAACCTTGTTCTTTAGGATAGAATACAGTAAAAGAGAGCTGGCTTGTTGACTAGATAGAGAATCTAGCATGTTTAATCAATCATCTCTAAGAGAAGCTGATATTGATTTGTGAATTGAGTTAATGATGACTGATGAGGTCCAATTTTTCTATGCAGAATGGCTCTCTTATGGATAGTAGCTTTAACGGAGAGTCTTATCATCAGCTGCAACAATGGCCTTTCGATGGTTACCACCAGCCGGAATGGGGAAGAGAAGAGGATCATCATCAAGCCAATTTCTTGATGGCTTCAACTACTTTACACCCAAATCAGGTGAAGATGGAGCTATAAGTTGGAAACATGCTTGTGTATATTATAAGAGTTATATATCTCCTAAGGTTTGGATTGTTGAAATAGAGGTAGAAGCATGGTTATGTTTGTTTCGGGGTCTCTTGTCCATGCCCTTTCAATATGTTCTAGATTCAATGTAGAAATCAGAAATGTCTGAAGTCTGTGACCCATAAGAGGAGTATATGAAGATTTTTACTAGTACGACGTCGTACATCAAAATAAGCCATAGTGGTTAACCGACTATTGTAACAGATTCGATTTGGTTTAATTTAAATAATAACCGAACTGACAGAACCGATATCGAACCACAAAAATTTCCAGTAAAGCCGGAAACAAATTGAGAACTGACAATTTCTGAGTGTTTCGATTTGGTTTATAAATCTATTAGACTGGAAATTCTAAACTTGAAACCAAGCAATAAATGAATCGAATTGGGTAATTCCCAATTAAACCGTAGATTTTGATAAAACCAAATTGGATTTCTCGGTTCGGTTCGAATGAACCTTTTGTAGGTCGTGGTGGTATATAGTTCGACTCTTAACAAAACTGTGGATTTCCCTTTCGTCTAATTTGCTTACAGCATTAATCGGAACTAAAGCGATGCCGTCGACGCAGTCCTTGACCGTCGCAGCGAAGACGCTACGAAATCGGATCTTCTCCAGGTCTGGATCTACAT
>VBRH01000448.1:153173-165614 GCA_014578085.1 Cardamine resedifolia | reverse complement strand
GGATCTACATCCGCCGGTCCGAGTCGGTGGGCGACGCCAGGTCACGAGGAGCGGCCCAAGGGTTACTTTATGAACCGAACTCCTCCGCCAGCAGGACAGTCGCGAAAATGGGAAGATTGGGAGCTTCCTTGTTACATCACCAGCTTCCTCACAATTGTTATCCTCGGAGTCGGACTCAATGCGAAACCTGATCTTTCCATCGAGACTTGGGCTCATCAGAAGGCTCTAGAGCGTCTTGAGATGGAGAAGCTCGCGTCAGCTGGAGAATCTTCCGATTAAGCATCACCGATTGGATCTCCTGATGCTTGATCTGGTATGTCTGTTTTTCCCCCGGGGATTTGAGGAGTTCTTTTTTCCCGTTTAATGACGATCACGAAGACTGGAGAGTTAGGGTTTCGTACTTTATTTTGTCGATAATGATGATGTTCATGAAATAAGTGTTTTTTTTTATAACTGTAGTCAACGCACTTGCCCTTACTCTCTACTTATTATTATTACATTTCTTGAATTTGGTCACTCTTGATTTGCTCGTTTTGATCAACATTTCCGAAATTTAATTGCTCTTTTTCAAATGATTTGATTGGACTATTTGATTGCTCCATTGTGTGCTTGTCATCCTAAGTTTATGGCTTGTTGATGTATGGAATTCATAGCCAGTAACATTCGTTGATTCTGAATCTCTTTAGCTCCATGTTGTAGTCAAATGCTGATAGTATAGTCGTAACTAGGGGATGAATTCATTTGTGGTATATGATTATAGGTTTGTGCAGTGTGCACATTGAGTTTAGTAGGCTTTGAAGTGGTTGTTGGAATGGAGTTCTCATGGCATCATCCATTGTTAGATTTTAGTTTCTTCTATTGTGGTATTTATTAGGCGTTTACTGCTCATAGCATCAGTGTTGAATAATTCAATAACGGTTATAGAGTGGAGTTCTCATGGTGTGGTGTCAACCATTGTTAGAATCGGCACACTAGAATTCGGTTTGTTCACTTGCGGTTATATAATTGCTGCTCATTGCTGTGTGGATATTGAATTGTTAGCCTATTTCGCAAATACTGAGTTGATGAGAATGTTGATCGATTATATACTTGGATAAGTCTGGAGTTGAAAATAACTTCATTGAATATGGGTAGATAAGGTTTTAGAAAATATGACAGCTTACCACTATCGCCTCAGGTTTTTGTCTATGGATATTGCCCTTTCGAGTACTATTGCTTATCCTCTAGCAAATCTTCTGATTAGTTTTCCCTTGTAGCAAATCCGTTGCTTTTATGCATGATGATTCAACAATAAAGAGACTAGGATCAAAGAAACTAGTTGATCAATCTCGTCTTCTCAAATTGCAACACATAGAGAGGGGTATTGTAGTAATTCTATCTCTATGTGTATGTGTGTTTCCCAAGAGTAATGATTCAGTAACACTGAAATGATTAGGCTTTGGTGAATGTACGAAGACATCATCATCACATGCTATTTTGCTGGAGACTCAGAAAGAATCCAGTGTAAATCCATGTGAAGAACCATTGTCCTCTGTACATGAGAGATGTTTTCTTTCGAAAATTCCAATTCAGGGAAAGAAAATTGGAAACACTCGCTCGTAGTCGTATGTAATTTGATGTCGGTGTCGGTGGTGTCAGTCAAATGTTTTTGGACGAAAGAGAAAAGGACACTACGGTCATTTAAAAAGAGAAGCTACTTTTTGGGGTAATGTGACCGGCCATTCCCAGTAATCACTCGAGCCACCGACACAACCTTCCATGGGTCACGACCACGATCACACAGTCCGTACCATAAACGATCCATGTTTTGTATTTATTTCTTTAAATGCACCATAACTACCCGCACTCGAAACTCTCATAGTCCAGAGTAAGAAATATATAGAGAGAGAAAAGAAAGTAAGTAGCTTTCTCATGGATTACAGATAAAGACAGCTAATCTCAGTGACGCAAATTTGAGAGTAGACTTCACTCTGAGTAGATTAAAGTAACGTCTTCAACAGGAAGACAACCATATGGGTTTCGTGATGATTTCAATGTGATAAACAACACTTTCTCAAAGTCTTCTCCTTTTGCTCTTCTGTTTCTTCTGCAGATTTCACTCACTGGTAAATTTTTTTTTTTCATTTTTTTTCCCTTTCCATCTTTACTTGTTGATCTCTCTAGTCCTCATGGTTGTTACATGCTCTGTTTCTCCCTCTGAAACTGTTAATATTTTGAAAATGAAGTTCCTGAAATTTTGGGTTTTTTTGTAAATCAGACAAAAAAAATTCATTCTTGTTAATCCCTATGTGAATGCACCCTTTTCCTAGCTTAGCAACTACAATATGAAAAAAATGCTGGGGACCTCCAATGCTACTATTGAATCAGACAAAACGTAGCAAGTGCCAATTATGTCATTTTCCTCCTCCATTATTTGCTGTCGTTTTCAGGAACAGGAATGTATCTAGCTGTGTTTTTATCTTCTTGCTCATCTTGCTCAATCAAAATCTTAAAATCATTACTTTGTTTTTCTGTAGGGTTACACAAATCTTCTTGGATTGTTTTCTCACTTGGAATTTGAAATTAACTTTTGTTTTGGCTGCATTGGAAGAGTTCCATGATGAAGGCAAGAACAACTAACAATGTCCAGTCCAAACGATCTACCAAGAATGGAAGAAAAGATCAAAAGCTACAGAAGACGAATAGCCAGAAAAAATTGTCAGAACAAGAGAAACACAAGGACTTAGATGCCAAAGACGAGTCTAGTAATATCTCTACAGTAGCAAGTGATTCAACCACACAATCAGATCCTTCTGAGGCTTACCAGACGGTAGATGTTCGTTACTTGGATGATGATAATGGTACCATTGTCCCCGCAGATGCTCATCAAGAAACAGGTTCTTGCAAAGCTGTAGAGAAAACGGACAAGGGGCATATCTTAAGTGATCCGGATAAAGATGTTGATGAACAAGAATGTAAAGATGCTAACATTGATAAAGAAATCGATACAGATGCTCGTGAAGGTACCAATGCGGATGTCTGGGAAGATGCGTCGAATGGTGCTCTTAGTGCTGGAAGTGAGAACGAGGCAGCCGATGTAACAGAGAATAATGATGGGAACATTGAGGATGGATCTTCGAAAGAGAAGATTATGCATCTGGAGACGAGAATGGAGAAACTTGAAGAGGAGCTTAGAGAAGTTGCAGCACTCGAGATTTCGCTCTATTCTGTTGTGCCGGACCATTCTAGCTCTGCACACAAGCTTCATACGCCTGCTCGCCGTATTTCTAGAATCTACATCCATGCCTGTAAGCATTTTACTCGGGGAAAGCGTGCTACGATCGCTAGAAACTCTGTTTCTGGTCTTGTTTTAGTTGCCAAATCTTGTGGGAATGATGTTTCGAGGTATATTTGACATGTGAGTGAAATTTCAGGATCTTGATTCTTCTCAGTAGTGATCTAAACAAATGTTTTCTTGCTTTCTCTTGCTTACCATGTTCTTAGGTTGACCTTCTGGTTATCAAACATCATAGCTCTGAGGCAGATAATTTCACAAGCGTTTGGTAGGTCTCGCATCACACATATCTCTGAATCAACTGGGAGTGAAAATGGTGATTCAGGGAAGAAAACAAACCTAAGATGGAAGAATGGTTTCCAACAGCTAATGGAGGATTGGCAAGAAACTGAAACATTTACTACTGCACTCGAGAAAATCGAATTATGGGTATTCTCTAGAATAGTCGAGTCTCTTTGGTGGCAGGTATAACCAAAATGTCCTTATTAACAACAAACTTCTAAGGTTTATGAAGCATCTCAGTTTTTTTCTTCTTCATCCTCTCCATGTTTAAGGTGTTTACTCCTCATATGCAATCCCCTGAAAACAACTCATCAGCCGGTGAATCAAATGAGAAACTGATGGGACCTGCTTTGGGTGATCAGAAGCAAGGAAACTTTTCGATTAGCCTATGGAAAAATGCTTTTCGAGATGCTCTGCAACGGATTTGTCCTATGCGAGGCGCGGGACACGAATGCGGTTGCTTACCTGTATTGGCTAAAATGGTAATCAGATTTTTCATTTGTTTCATTTCAACCCAAGACAATAAGCATCATATTCTTGTTGTCTTTAAACAGGTTATGGAGATGTGTATTGATAGATTCGATGTAGCCATGTTCAATGCTATTCTGCGCGAGTCAGAACATCAGATTCCAACCGATCCCGTCTCTGATCCTATCCTTGATTCCAGAGTTCTACCTATTCCTGCTGGAGACTTGAGCTTTGGATCAGGGGCACAACTTAAAAACGCGGTAACCAACACGAAACAAAGTTCACATTTTCATAGCCATTAGAAAAGTTAATAATGTTGGTTAATCCAATGACATAATATTTTTCCCTTGCAGATTGGAAATTGGTCTAGATGCCTCACTGAAATGTTCGGCATGAACTCTGATGATTCTTTAGCAAAACAAAAACGAAACAGTGAACATGATCATGTAGAAAGCGAAGACAGTGAATGTAAAGCCTTTGTTTTGCTAAATGAGCTTAGTGATCTTCTTATGCTCCCAAAAGACATGCTTATGGAAGGATCCATTAGAGAAGAGGTTTGTTTTTATATTATATATCTCAGTCATTCTTTTGTTCTTGGTGAGACCCATTGCATTCACGAGCTTCATCGAGCTTTGTCCTTGATTTATTGGTTTTACAAACAGATATGCCCATCAATCAGTCTTCCACTCATCAAACGAATACTCTGCAACTTCACTCCTGATGAGTTCTGTCCAGATCATGTACCCGGAGCTGTCCTAGAAGAGCTTAATGCTGCAGAGGTACAAATAATTCAAACTTTGGATTCTATTTCTACTCATACTCCAGTAAGTAAAATTGTAAACAGAATTTTTTGTTATATTCCAGTGCATTGGTGATGGGAAGCTATCAGAAGTAAGCTTCCCTTATGCAGCTTCCTCTGTTTCTTACAAGCCTCCATCGACAATGGATGTAGAAGAAAAAGTTGCAGAGGCTGCAGGAAAATTGTCAAGGAATGTGTCTATGATACAGAGAAAAGGGTACACAAGCGACGAGGAGCTTGAGGAATTAGACTCTCCTCTTACATCTATCGTCGACAAAGCGAGTGACTTTACAGGTTTAGAGCCTTCAAATGCAAGATACAAGCTTCTTCGAGAAGTGTGGATTTAGCTGAGTCATGAATGGAAACAAGTAAAACTGTAAGTAGTGTATGTGTGTTACTGTCTGAATGTTTGGCTATTGCTTGCCTTAGAGAATTCGCTTATACGAGCATCGAAAATGTGGAGAGCTTCTGTTACATAGATACTCTGTTTCAGGTATCATAAAGAAGTTATCTATATGGATTTCATGATTTTTTATCAGATTTAATTGTTGAAACCAGCCAGATTCGGTTTTTATCAGCCATCAATCAACAAAAAGCCAACATATGGAAAACTGTCAATAAAATTACGAACTTTCAAATTGAGGTCATTTAAAACATGAACTTTGTCGTAGGCCATTTAAATCATCAACTTTTGTTGACTACGTTTTTTTTTAGACATGAACTTTCGTTGACCTGGCCAATTAGACATATCGTTAAATCCGATAACAGAGCAACTAACAGATGTTAATATGTCATTAACCACTCTCCGTTAGTAACAAAACGACATCATTTTGAGGGGGAGAAATGTCAATAAAATCATGAACTTTCAAATTGAAGCCATTTAAAACATTAACTTTTGTTGTATGTCATTTAAATCATCAACTTTCGTTGACTACGTTTTTTTAGACATGAACTTTTGTTGACCCAGCCAATTATACAGATCGTTAAATCCGATAACAGAGCAACTAACAGGTGTTAATCTGTTGTTAACCACTCTTCGTTAGTAACAAAACGACGTCATTTTGAGGGGAATGTTGGGTCAACGAAAGTTCATGTCTAAGCAAAAGAGATGTAAGTAATTTTTTCCAAGCAACATTACTTCGACCACGAAACAGAACCCATGAAAACCTTTTTCCATGTCCAAGCAAAAGAGATGTAAGTAATTTTGTTTTGATTTTGTCCCTGCAAAAGTTGGTTGGGTCAACGAAATTTTTTGTCTAAAAAAGGAAAGCTCCCCTCAAAACAAAAGTTGTTAATTCTCACAATTATTGTTTGTACGCTTTAGAAAACCTATATCAAAAAAGGAAAAGTGTGTAAGCTTTTAAGAGAAAAAAGGAAATCCACAATTCTTATTCCTTTTTGTAAATTAAAAAAGGAAACTTAAACAAAAAAAGGAAATTGTGTACGAGTAACAGTCGGTTACCTTATCTTAATCCCAGGTAGATTAGGATTTAATTATGTCCTCTATAAATATGATTTGCTGAGAGTTGTCTTTGGTTATCTATTCTCACTTTTCTTCGCCAAAAATAGTTGCAGATTCTCAGATATCACCTGAACTAGGGCTTTTTCTTAGCTTGGAGCCGAAGAAATCAGACAATTGATCATATTCCATGGCAATGGTGCCGCCTGAGTTAGAATTCGAAGAGTATCTGGGAAAGGGTTCGTTTGGTTCGGTGAGCCTTTTCAAGTATTCGAAACCATGCACGACGCTCTACACTGCGGTGAAGACTTGCGACTACGAAAACGGCGAGTCTCTGGACAAAGAGTTTCAACTCTTGACCCAGTTCAAGGGTTGTTCAAGAATCGTCCAGTGCTATGAAAACAGAGTGATACCTAATCTGGACGGTGAAGGTAACATAGAGTATATGATGCTAATGGAGTACGCAGCTGGAGGAAGCTTGAGGACTTTCATGAACCGATCCCAAGACAAGAAATTACCTGATCTGATGATCAGAGAGTTTACACGTATGCTTCTCGAAGGCTTAGCCACGGTTCACGGACACGGCTATGTTCACTGTGATCTCAAACCCGAAAACATCCTTGTTTTCCCGAGACGTGTCTACAAGAAGGGCGCGTGGAAATCGTCTAACGAACTGAAGATATCTGATTTCGGGATGTCCAAAAGAGATGGAGACAGTGACTGGTGGCAACCTCATCGTCCGTTTGTGGGAACGCCGATCTATATGTCGCCGGAGTCGGTTTCTCACGGCGAGACAGGGAAAGGACTTGATTTATGGTCGTTGGGATGTGTGGTGTTGGAGATGTACACTGGAAAGAGTCCATGGTGGCAAAGAGAAAACTATGAGTTGGAGGATCTGAAGAAGTGTCTCGAGAAGTGTTATGCGCCACTGATTCCGAATGATCTTCCTTGTGATGCAAAACACTTTATTATGACTTGCTTCGCGTTGGAAACAGATGAGAGAAGAGACGCTTTGACATTGTTGGAGCATAGCTTTTTGCGTGGAGACGTCAATAAGATCGTAGAGAATCCGAGGGAGATTGCATTGAAATTGCAGATTACATCTATCATAGAAAGAGCTCGAGGGTTGAAGATCATCAAGGAGCAGCCTAAACCCAATTTGGTTCCTGTTAAGCACTGTCACTTGGCAGAACCATCTCAAAACTTTTGGTTTTTCATTCGTAGTTCTCTTTGAAATCCGATGTCACTCTGTTTATTTTTGTTCTATAAAGTCTTTTATATGTAACACTTGGAGAATTTATGTTAATGGGTTTTTCTCTTTCTGCTCTTTGTTTTATTTTTTGTTTCCCTGTCAAACAAACTAAATAGGAAGTCTAGGTAAAAGTGTTTTCATATCTGTACAGCTTGATTGAAGATGATCTATCTATAAGTAATTTATACTCGTTAACTGTAACTGCTAAATCAAAGCCTATCAGAAGTTTCTCAGCTTATCTGATTAGCTATAGCAATCTGCAGAACCCATATATATAGTTTCTCGTCGCATATTTGACATTTATAAACTCAATAAAACATTATGATCACTTCTATTTATTGATGATCTTTATGAATACTCAACCTGATGATAGAAGAGTTTATAATATAGTTGACTTCAGTTGATAATACGATTTATGGCTCTAGATTTTTCAAACATCGCCATTAGCTCTGATGATACTTGTTGATTTCTCATTAGCCAACAATCTTCCATCTCACCTAACTTATTTAATGCTTTCTTTGTTTGGTATCACTTTCTCTGAATTGTTCTATACCCTCTTTTTCCTGTAATGAAGTTTTTACTTCACAGAAATGATGAGGTTGTGGAAAACGAAGAAAAAAAATAAAAGGGTGGAGTGGTTTATGAAGAATGGAAGCACTTTTCTTAAGGAACTGATCGCTGACTGTAACGGTACATCAAATCCTATCTGCATATTCTCTTCTGATCAAATCCTCAGAGCTACAAAGAACTTTGATCCGAGTAGTTATATATCTCGTCACAGATTCTTTTCTTGGCACAAGGGAATAATCCAAGATAGATGTTGCCTGATCAAGATATTTAAAGAAGAATATCTATTAGGAGACTATGAAACAGTGGTTTACAATGATATTGTAATATCTGCTCGAGTCAGCAATCACAATAGTTTTCTCAAGCTATTAGGATGTTGTCTTGAGTTTCCTCTTCCAGTTCTGGTGTTCGAATATGCAGAAAATGGTTGTATGAACGAAGAAGCAAGTGTTGGTAGCGAGAACAGACAAATATTGCCTTGGAATGTTAGATTAAAGATTGCAAAAGAGGTTGCTAATGCTGTGACTTATCTCCATATGGAGTTTCCAAGGATCATTATACACAGAGAAATAAAACCGACGAATGTGTTCTTGGACAAGAACTGGAAAGCCAAGCTGTCTGATTTATCCTTGTCTATATCTCTCCCTGAAGGTAAGTCATGGATTAAAGATAAAGTGATGGGAACACTTGGATACATTGATCCGTCTTATTTCTCTACGAGTATAGTATCAGAATACACTGATGTCTTCAGCTTTGGAATCTTTTTGTTGGTTCTTCTGAGTGGGAGACCTACTATTTTGGATGGATCTACCGATAATATTCATGATTATGTGAAAGGTTTACAGGATAAAGAAGAGTTCTTTGGACTCAGGGATGAGTTTGGTAAAAAATCGATGTATGCATTTCTTCAGCTTGCGTTGAGATGCTGTGAGACGAGGAAAGAAGAAAGACCAAAGATGATTGAAGTGGCAAAAGAGATTAAGCTGATAGAGCGATCACTAGAATATAAAGACAAGAGATCATTGTAACAGCTTTTGAGTGAATTTTCAACAACGGTTTGTGAGATCCAAATCTATGTGAAAGATTGTTATATGCTTTATTCTTGTATATTGATGTATAAAGAAAAGCTTACTTAGCCTAATGCAATATATAGTTTTGGCTTGAACAAGCATTGTTTTAAGTTCTTTGGCAACTTCAATCATTTTCGGAACTTCTCCTACACAGCCAATGCATCTCAGAGAAAGTATAACAAAAGCTTTCATCTGCAATAGCTCTTGTTCCTTGCAGCTTTCCAACACCGTTGGATCAATGATCTCAACAAATCTACCATCTTCAACCAACTTGCAAATAGAACACTTGTATAGTTTGTAGATTTTAGAGATTTTGTTGTATAATTTCTCAAGAATAAGAGAGAGAAGTTCTCAAGAACAAGAGAGAGATGAGGAGATATTTTTCTTCTTATTCTCTTAATGATTTTCCTTATCTGATTACACATATATTAATAACTATAAAGCTGAATATGTGGCTACAAACAAATGAACATGTGTGTAAATTTTCAGCCACATAAAATAACCTCCAAAGTTTACTGGTCAAAGTTGAGGTGTACCCCAGTGTACGACTTGAGAGATGAGGTGTACACCAGTGTATACCATCCTTGTGAAGTCTAGTGAAGTTTAGTGACCTTCACAAGACTCTTGATCCTTGTCCCAACAAGTCTGGTGAAGTCTAGTGAAGATTGGTGGCTAGTCTTCAGCACCCTGAATCTTCATTTTAACACTCCCCCTCAAGATTGGTTGGTGGAGATCCAACAAACCCATCTTGCCATGAAGATCATCACATACCTTAGAAGATGTTGCTTTGGTAAAGATGTCCGCTAACTGATCCATGCTTCGCACAAACGTTGGTAGAATAATTCCAGCCTCAACCTTCTCTCTCACATAGTGGCAATCCACTTCAATATGCTTCGTTCTTTCATGAAACACTGAGTTAGAAGCTATATGAATTGCAGCTTGATTGTCACAGTGAAGGGTTATAGGCTCAGATGATTTCACTCCTAAATTCTTGAGAAGAGCTTTAATCCAAACCAACTCACCAGTTGTGTTTGCCATTGCTTTATACTCAGCTTCCGCACTTGATCTAGAAACCACCTTCTGCTTCTTACTCCTTCAAGTAACCAAGTTTCCACCAACAAATGTGCAATACCCAGTTGTAGACTTTCGATCACCTTTATTTCCTGCCCAATCAGCATCACAGTAACCAACAATATCAGTGGAGTTATTGCGACCCATCCAAATATATTTGCCCGGTGTGCCTTTCAAGTATTTTAGGATGCGATCAACCATTCCCCAATGATGCTTACTTGGAGCCTGCATATGTTGGCTTACTTGATTCACCGCAAATGAAATGTAGGGTCGGGTGATAGTCAAGTAAATCAACCTTCCGATTAGCCTTTGATATTGCTTTACTTCCATAAGCGGCTCCCCCTCAGGACATATCTTGTACCCATCCTCAATGGGAGTCTTAGCCGGTTTTACCCCTAGCTTCCCTGTCTCTTCCAACAAATCAAGAGTGTATTTCCTTTGAGACAAGAATAGTCCATTCTCAAACTTACACACCTCAATCCCAAGGAAATACTTAAGCTCACCCAAGTCTTTGATATCAAATGACGCCTTGAGTAAACTCTTAGTTCTCTTGATCCCTTCAACATTATCACCAGTGACAATAATGTCATCCACATAAACTAGTACAGCAACAATCTCATTCTCCCCCTGAGTTGTAAATAATGTATGGTCTGCTTCTGATCTCTTAAATCCATTCTCCAGAAGACACCCACTCAGCTTGTGATACCAAGCTCTAGGTGATTGTTTGAGACCATAGATTGCTTTCTTAAGCTTGTACACCTTGTTGTCTCCTATATTAACTCCCTCAGGAGGAACCATGTACACTTCTTCCTTCAAATCTTCTTGAAGAAATGCATTCTTCACATCCATCTGTCATATGTTCCAACATAGATTAGTAGCAATGGAGAGAAGAATTCGTACCGAATGAAGCTTGGTTACTGGTGCAAAGGTTTCAGTATAATCCACCCCATGCTTTTGTGTGTAACCCTTGGCCACCAAGCTTGCTTTATATCTCTCTATTTCCCCAGTACTAGTATACTTGATGGTGTACACTCACCTACAGCCTACAAGCTTCTTCTTGCTAAGCTTGTCAATCTCATCCCATGTCTCATTCTTGACCATAGATTTTATTTCTTCCAACATAGCTTGAACCCAACTATCATACAAACAAACCTCTTCATAACTGCTAGGTATCTTATGTTTGTCAATCTTGGAGAGAAAAACTTGGTGTTCTTTCGGAAATTGATCCATGGTACAATGATTCTGAAAAGGATGAGCCACAGCCTGATTATTGTAATACTCTCTGAACTTAAACGGAGGAAACTTCACCCTTGTACTTCTCCTCAATGGAGGCACAATCTCCTCTTCAGGACTTAACTCCTCAGACTCTTCTACTACAGCAGTCTCCACAGGATCTAAAGCAGAATCGACACGTGATGATTCATCCTCATTGACATCACCCTCGGACTCAACTACTGCTTTACTCTCTATAGTGTCACTACTGTCACTTTCCATATTCTCAGCTTCATTATTATCGACATGTTCAACCGTATCACCACCTGGAGCTAATCCTTCAAGAATGGCCCTTAAAGTAGATGCACTCTCAACTGATGAGACCAGATCTTCCAAGTTATCCCAATTCTTCTTATCAAAATAACCCTTCTCTTCAACGAATCTAACCTCCCTTGAGATATGCACCCGCTTAGTGGTAGGATTGTAACATTTATACCCCTTTTGAGTAGAAGAGTATCCAATGAACATACATTTGATACTCTTTGGTTCCAGCTTGTTTCTCTGAGCTTCTGGTATAAAAACATAGCAAACACAGCCAAAGACACAAAGATGATCAATGAAGGGTTTAGATTTGTTCAATACCTCATAAGGAGACACACTCTCAAGATGAATAGTTGGTAGCATGTTAATCATATAACAAGCTGTCATTACAGCATCTCCCCAATATTGTTTAGGCACACTCCTGTCAAATAACGATGTCCTAGCAACTTCCATTAAATGCATATTCTAGCTTTCAGCTACTCCATTTTGTTGTGGAGTATAAGCACAAGAAGTTTGATGCACCATTCCAACTCTCCCAACAAACTCTTTAAACGCATTACTCGTGTATTCTCCTCCATTATCACTCCTCAAGATCTTAATCTTTGTTCCAAACTGAGTCAACATATAGTTATAGAACTTGGAGAAAGCATCTAGAACATGACTTTT